>APFE030830109.1:0-12798 GCA_000404065.3 Pinus taeda | reverse complement strand
GTAATAATCTTAAAGTTGGTTTTAAATCAGTCATCATGCAATGTTGGCTAGTGAACTTACAAAGTATGAAATTTATATGCTACTGTGGTGATATAGAAAATTACATGCTTAAAATTTTTTATATTATAATCGTAATGACTTATCTTGGAATATTGGCTATAAAAATTTTCAGTGACCGTTCTAAGTCTGATATTTGTATGCTAATGATGAGATGACACCGAATGTTACATGTGCAAAAGTTTTTAAGTTTGGAGGTAAACCGTGGCATGAGAATCCTTAATGAAAAGCCAATTAGAAGGTCGATTCTTATTGTAAATGTAATGATGAGATGACACCGAATGTTACATGTGCTTGGAGGTAAACCGTGCCAACGAGAATCCTTAATGAAAAGCCAATTAGAAGGTCGATTCTTATTGTAAATGTAAAGCAGTCAATCATTGTAGGGTGTTTAGTTCATTCACTCTACCTTTTTGGGTACGCTGGAAAAACTCGGTAACAATCTAATGATTCTAGTTTCTTGTTACGATTTGAATGCCAAAATGATATGAAATCAAATGATGTAAATCCTGAAAGCTTGAGCCACTGTTCGCGCAATCAGATTTAATTTTATGGTTTAAAATGTGTTTAGTATAAATCTATGTTCTCTCAATTTGTATTTTCTTTTATTCTCAAAGATTTACATGGATTTATCTTCCTAGAAAAAAAAAACTATAAAATCGTAAGATTAGTTTTTGAATTTTTTTAACGAATTATTTCAAAGTTAAGTAATATCTAATTTAAAATTGGATTATCTAATAAAGGTGGTTACCTCCATTTTAAGATGAGCTATTTTTTTTATTCATTTCATCACCAAAATGAAACTGTTATAAAAAGGATTTAATAAAGGTGGTTACCTCCATTTTAAGATGAGTTATTTTTTTTTATTCATTTCATCACCAAAATGAAACTGTCATAAAAGGATTTAAATGGGATTATTGACCAGTCAGATCGCACATCAAATTTATGTCATGGATATAACTATGGCTACTTATATGAGAGATTATTACACACTTGTAAGCTAACTATAAGTCTTCACCCATAAGTATCTTAGTATCTTAACCCATAAGTATCTTAGTATCTTAACTATAAGTCTGTGGAAGATGAGATTATAGGGTTATAAGATAAGATTATAAGATCCAAGTACTGAGCCTACTTCCGAAGTACATGTTGGTCTGTGCAACCCAAGAGTCTTGTTAGTAGAGGTATGCGGTAGTTTCACTTATTGCTTTTCACAGACTTGTTCCTCTGTGCTATGTTTCGGCAAAAATCAGTATCCAGAATTGGGAAATTACCAATTAATGCAATACACTCCTTCTTTTGCTCCATGGCGACGGAACACAGATCATAAGTTTCATATTTTCTATAGTTTTCAATCTATTTTTCTCTTAAATTTGTTCAGCAGGTTAACAAGATTTCTCGAAGAGCTTGTGCTTATATAAATTGTTTCCTCATTCCTGGTAGCAGGCTTCGAGCACAACATTTGTGGTCCACTCCTAGAATAATATCCTTTTCTGTAACTACACCCCCTCTTTAACCCTCCCCTATGCTTCTCTCTTTGTATTTCTCAACTTGCCTATGTGCTCTTCTTGCTCATTTATCTAATTCTTTGCCTTTGGGTTTTTGTTGTTGGTCTGTGTATTTGGAGAGTATATATGTTCTATTTGTCTCTTTTCATCTTCGTCTTGACTTCTCGTGGATGCTCTTTGCGGCATCCATTGGTTGTGGTTGCTTGCACATTATCCCTTTTACCATGTTTCTACAACATGGCTTCTACAAAAGCCTTCTGTAATACATGCCTTCTCTCTTCTAATTCTTAGCGTACTTCTCTATTCTGACTGCTTTATTCCTTGTTAGTGTGTCAAGGAATGAAAAAACATGGAGCAGAGAGGCTCTTCTCAATATTCAAAATAAATTAAATAGAGTACGTTGGAGACATTAACATTAACTGACTGAATTGAAATTCATTTCAATTGGACTGTGATACTCGAATAAATAACTATGACACTTAAGAGGTGGTTGGAATTAGATTCTTCAACAATTCCCCTTAATTATAACCATAAAAATTTAAACTATGATGCTTGTTGGTCTAAGTCTCAGCTACACTTACAATTTTTAAAAAATTACATAGCCACATTTCCTCTTCTTTTCTTTCTTCCATATCCTATATCCACTAACTTGCCTCAACATTGTCTTTTCATAGTAGGTTTAAAACTTTAGTTTCTTCATTTTCTCGTGAAACTCTTCCATTGTTCTCGATTATGCATAGAGATCATCTATCTCTTCAAAAATATGTTTGTATGTGAACAATTTCCATATGTCATCTTTTTTAGTGTGTTTTTCATCATAAATTTGTTGCAACATAAGATGAGAATAAAATTTCTTCTTCAAACTCTAATACTTGAAAATATCATTAATGTTTTCATCATCCATATTGTCTTCAACATTCATTTCTGCATGTTTTATGCAAACTTTATGAAGACATGGTGTTGCAAGCCATGCTTCAAGGAACATTAACTCTTGTTCATAATTGTCTTGTTTACCTGCACACTAGAAATCAATGCTAGGATTAAAAATATTTGTGCAACCATATTGGTTTTGTTATTTCTGAGTTACAATGAGAGTTTTCTCTCATTGTACTTCCTTCTATGCCTTTGTTTCTTTAGCTACATCAAAGAGGTTTTCTTCCACTTGGTTTGTTGACTCAAGTGGGATTCTCTCACTAAATTGCATCATGTAAATATCATGTTTTTGTTGCATAATTGTAGAAATCATGTAGATTCACAAGCTAATGCAATTTTTTAAAGAAAGAGACAAGAATTTAATTCTACTCTTTACAGTGAAATCTCATAAACATCGAGCAAATAATAATCAATAGAGAAATATGATCAAAGGAACATAACACAATAAATATCTAGGGAAAGCCACAGCTCGAAACCCTACTATATATTTTATATTAATCTATAAAATCAAAAAGAAATTACAGTGCTTGTTCTCTCAAGAACAATCCCATCACTCAACAAATTCAGTCTCCAACTCATAAGTAAGTTCAACGCTAAATATTAGCCAATTAAAATCTCTCCAAGTCACTATTCCAATTTGTAATTCCTATGAAGGATAACTTGTATTTAAAGGGAAATAAAGCCTCTAAAAGTATTGCAATCCCTCAAGGATCAATCCTTGATTACATGCATTATCAGTGCAACTCAGAGAAATCTAAAACAAATAGTACATTGTCCCTGCACTCTAGTTCAATTGGGTCTTTCTCAGAATCTCCATGGATGAGTTTCTTATGAGTAAATATTTAGTTAACTAGAGTAGCACTGATGCAATTCATTAATGTCACTATTGATTGTTAACTTACTATTAGTTCTCTCAATTAGTTTGAGAACTAATTTTACTCAACTAACTCATGAAACTAAGTCTTCTATTTTAGAACTCACAATTAACTCACACTGGACTCTTAGAAAGTAGGGACAACATATACATGACTTCCAAAAGATTTCCAACTCGAATTTGCTAAGTTAAGTAAGTTTAATAAACCTAATTTAACTATTTTAAGTTGCTATGAGAATATTATTCAAATGTAATTAACAATTTCATTCAAGAACAAATTAAATTGGAATTTCTTGTTGCTATTTCTCAAGAGACTCAACAAGAAAGGGATTATCAACTACCCTGATCCTCTCTCTGTGAAACTCAAATTTACATCATGAAAATGTCTTTTTCAAGATTCCAATATCTTGCTCCTCTATGGGAATGTAATCTAACAACATGATCTGCCTCAATACAAGATCTCTGAGATGATGATACTGGATATCAATATGCTTGGATCGACCATTAAAGACTGCATTTTCATAGAGTTTGATACAACTCTGATTATCATAGTGAATCATTGTCGGATCCATTTGCTGACCAAAAAAACCAAGTAGGATATTCCTCATCCAGATAGCCTCACATGCTTCTTGACTTGCAGCCATGTACTCTTCCTCTGCCGAGTTGAGTGTAATCGATCTCTGTTTCCTATTTTACCAAGAAACTATCACTGACCCAATACTAAAGATTCCTCCTGATGTGCTCTTCCTATTAGATGGGCTCCCTGCCAAATTGCATTGGTGAAGCCTTGAAGCGTCGTTCCCTCTGTCCGTGTATACCATAAACCAAACTGAGTAGTGCCTCTCAGGTATATCAATACATGATTTTCTACCTTCCAATACAGCTTGGTAGGCTTAAGCATGGCTTGACTAAGTTGGTTAAGTAAATAGCACATATCTGGTCATGTGTTCACCAAGTACATGGGTGAATCCACAAGCTACCTGTAAATAGTAGCTTCCACTACTTCCCTTAAAGTAGCATCATCTTTCCTCAAGTTACCAACTAGAGGATTCTCCATAGGTTTACTACTCTCCCTACAGAATCTCCTGAGTATCTCGTTGGCATACTTTCCCTAAGATACAAACAACTCCCCATCTCACTGTCATACCTCCATGCCAAGAAAGTAATGCATGAGCCCCATATCCTTGATCTCAAGCTCTCTTGCAAGGTCCTACTTGCAATATTTGATGAGCTTCTCATCACCTGTTAGTATGAGATCATCAACATAAATTACAATGATCAAAAACTTACCCTCCACCACTATGTGGTATAGGTTTGCATCCACTTCACTCTTCGTGAAGCCTAACCCAATGAAGTAGCTATCTATCATGATGTACCAAGAACATGGTGCTTGTTTCAGCCTATTCAATGCTATCTTTAGTCGGCACACATGTAACTCATAGTCCAAGGTTTCAAAACCTTTGGGCCGCTATATGTACACCTCTTCCTCAGTCATGCCATTGAGGAAAACATTATTCACCTCCATATGGTGGATCTTCCAACCCATCGATGCTGATAATGCCAAAATAGATTTGATTGATGAGTAACTTGCGACAGGAGCAAAGGTCTCATCATAGTCAATCCCCTCTATATGTGAAAAGCCATGGGCAACGAATCTGTCCTAATGCCTCTTCACACTACCGTCTACAACTCGCTTTAACATGTAAAGCCAACAAGAGCTCACAACTGACTTGTCCTCTAGTCTCAGGACCACATCCCAAACACTGTTTTGAACCATGGAGCCATACTCCACCATTGCATCAACCCAAATTGCCTATTGCAATCCTTCCTGAAAGGAAGATAACTCTATCACAACATATGGAACCATAAGTGCCATGTATCCAGTGTACCTCTCTGGTGACCTCCTCTATCTGTGTTGAGAAGAGGGTGCTCCCACATTATATAATATTCCTAACCCATAATATTCCTCAAATCTCAACAAGAACTCGAACCAACTATGTGAAAATGATATAATAACCCAGAAGTGATAACATAACAATGGAACAACATATAATAATGTAAATTGGGAATATAAGAAGATACACAAGAAATGCGACGAGAAATGCTAACTGAGCAATAAATGAGTACAAGAGGTGACTAGATAGATGGCACCTCGACTTGCACAAGGAAAGTGAAGAAATACTCTCAGAATGACAAGAATGACCTCTCTACGTGGATGTTGTTGTTGTGCTACTACTTTTTTTAGAAAAAAATGATGATTTGGGGCTTCTCCCCTCCCTAGAAAAAGATGAAACTCTAGATTCTGGCTCTACTAAGAAAACCCAGAAAAACCCAGACAGATTTCCTGAAATGGCCTCACACTGATCTACATCCTAGCTGTTGGAAAACTGTCGTGCTACTGCTGCTACGCGAAATCGAATGAGGATTTGGAGCTATTCAGAAAAGGCTAAAACTTTGGAATCAGACTCTACTAAAAAAACCCAAAAAAAACCTAGAAATTTTTTCTAAAGTGGTTGACCCCCGAAAATCACCCCCTTGGTGTACTACGCAGTTCCTTAAAGACGCTGATGAAACTGCTGCTGAAATGATGATGAAACTACTGTTGGAATGCCAATGGAAATACCTTTCCTAAGCATGCAATCAAAGTCCCCTGGGGCTAAGGGTGAGATCTCCGAACGAAGACACTCAATGCACTAAACAATGTTGCAGACTAGCTAAACAGCCAACGTGCTTTAAGTCAAAATGACCATCATAAATGCTCATATTACCAGAATGATCAAAATGAGGGGGTTCCTTTCTCTTTTATAGCCTTTGCCTCTCTTAATCCCAAGGCTCACCTCCTCATGTGTGATTCCCCTTTTACCACACGTTCCTTTCCTCGTATGCAATTCCTCCATGTGTTTGTGTGGGCTCCATTTCTGCGTCCCATTTTAGCCCCCTTGGCTCCCCTTTCAGTCACAACGTTGTACTACTACGAAGTGGCTTTTTATTCTAAAAGTGAGTTATGTCCCCCTTCCTCACTTTTTATTTACAAATAACTATAGAAGTCAAAAATTGAACAAAATCGAATATTCCAATTAGCCATGGCTAATTAGGAATATTACACATTCTCCCATGCATCATCCAACAATCTGTTAGCCTCTCTAGTGTGATTTTTTCCCTCTCTAGAAGGCTTTGCCTGAGTGGATGTCTCCACTCTTTGAACATCTACATGTGGCTGCTCCACATGAATCTAAGGCCCCTCAACTTTAGGAGCTAAAAGCTCCTCATCCACATGTAACTCAAGCTCCCTCTAAAGGAATAATCACATTGCATTCTCCTCATTGAACCTGATATCCCTGTGAACCACTATCATCTGACTGGTCGGCATGTACACCTGATAGTTGTGGGGTGCATTAGTGTACCCCACAAAGATCCCCAACTCTCCTATTGGCTCAAGCTTGTTCCGTGCATCTTTGGTCACATCGCAGTAAACCAATGACCTAAAAATCTTGAAGTGACCAACATCTGGCATCTTACCGGAATAAGCCTCCTCTAGTGTTTTCATCTCAAGTATATGATGTGGGCTACGGTTCTAAACATAAACCATTGTGTTGCATACCTCAACACACAACTATAGTGGCAATCCCTGATCATGAAACATCACCCTTGTTGCCCCTATTATGCTCATGTTCTTCATTTTGACAACCCCATTCTGTTGAGGGTTATGGGTTGTCGTCATCTCTCATTTAATCCCTTCCATTGCTCATAAGTTCTTAAACTCATTCGAGAAATACTCACCACCGTTATCACTTTGTATATCTTTAACCTTCTTGCCAAACTCTTTCTCCACCAATGCTTTGAACTCACAAAACTTTGTGAAAGTTTGATCCCTTTTCTACGTAAAAAATACCTAGCATTTACAAGAATAGTCATAAACAAATATAACATAATACCTGTGTTTGGCTGTGGATGTTATAGAGAATGGTCCACAAATATGAATGCACTCTCTCCAGAATAGACTTTGCTCAACTTTCTTCGTCTCCAAAGGAAGACTTGGTGTATTTTCCCAAAGTACAACTCTTGCATGTAACAACTTGCTCAAGCGTATGTTTGGGAAAACGGGTAGAGATTTGTGGCAATATCTTCAAAGTCTTTTCTCAACATATTTTCCGCTTTTGAACTCAAAGCACTGCAATCCTCTACCTCTATCTTATAGATATTTTGAACTTCAATCCCTATCTTCTCTACTTGACCTATGGCTATGTGTCGAAGGAACGCCTTTCCTTTCAAAGATATCACATCATAGCCTCTATCCTCAAGAATGGCAATGGATACCAAGTTCTTCGTCAGTCTGGGTACATGCATAACATTCTTCAAGGTGAGTGGAGTTGCATGCTCCCTCTGAAAATCTACAGTGCCCACACCAGTAACATTATACTTATCGTCAACATCCATCTTGATATGTATGTTTAGATCTTTCTCCTCCAATTCAATGAATAACTCTTTGTCGCTAGTCATGTGGAATGAAGCTCCATTGTCTAATTACTAGACATTTCCCATTATTCAAGACACGATGATTGCAATGAGGGAAAAGTCCAATTCAAATTGGGAGGCCAAAGCCTCGCCCACTGCTCCTCCTCAGCACTTCTCCTTTGACTTCTTTAATGGACAATTTGTAGCAAAGTGACCCATCTTGTGACAATGAAAACATTTAACTTTTGTCATGTACTTCTTCTTACCTCCATGATAAGAATCTGATTTGGAATGAGAAATTTTAACTTTCCCCTTCCTTTCCTTAATTGCTAAGGTACAATTCCTTTCATCATCAATATTTGATGAAGAGCCATCCTTTGTGTTCCTCCTGATCTCATATTCCATCAAATCCGACCATAGTCGTTCCCAATCTGAAAGCTTCTCCCGACCATTGACAAAGTCTTGATAACTATGCCAACTCTTTAGGAGTCCAAGAAGAGCAAGGCTCACCATATCCTCCTTGGCAAGTGTGATTCCAAAACTTTCAAGTTCATCGTGACATTGAGTGAACTTGGTCAAGTACTTTGAAATCGTCTTTCCTTTCTCCATCTTGATTTTACAGAATTTATTCTTCAGTGCCAACTTCCTTTGATCACTAATATTTTGATACAAGTCCATCAATGTTTTCCACATAGCATACGGAGTTTCCTTGCCATGGAGACTCGAGACAATGTGGTCTCTAACTCCCTATCTTTCGCCACACACTTCCTCGACTCGGCCAAGTTTTGTGCATTAGTAGCTATTGGCTTAGGAATTTCTTCTCCAACAAATTCCTTCAAGCCATTGTCCTTTATCACAGTCTCCATCTTGTCTCTCCATGCTATAAAATTCACGCTGCCTTCCAATACATACTCAAGCCTTAGTCCATGGAACACCATTTGTTGATCCCGAAGTATGTGTTGTAAATTCGACTTTAACCTATAACCTAGAAATTCAAAACTTCAAAATCTTCTCTAGAGAGATGATTTTAAATCAATGATATCTCCCTCATCCAAATTCCAATTCAGCCAATTTTTATTTTATTTTGTTTTTTATTTTTATTTTTAATTTGGGTATCCTTTCCCAAGGAATTCAGATCTGCAATTTATTTCTGAAAAATTTTCACATAAATTCCCAGATCTTCTCTACAAAATCTTGGCACAAAGAACAATCCTGCTCTGATACCATGTAGAAAATCCTATAGATTCACAAGATAATGCTATTTTTTAAATTGAGACATAAGAATTTAATTCTACTCTTTATAGTGAAAGCCTATAAACATCGAGCAAACAATAATCAATAGAGAAGGAGAATCACAGGCACATAACACAATAAATATCCGGGCAAAGCCACAGCTCAAAACTCCACTATCTATTTTGTATTAATCCGGAAAATCAAGATGAAATTACAATGTTTTTTCTCTCAAAAGCAATCCCAGCACTGAGTAAATTCAATCTCCAACTCATAAGCAAGCTCAAGGCCAAATCGTAGACAATTCAGAAGCTCTCCAAGTCTCCATTCTAATGTTTAATTCCTATGAAGGATAGCTTGTATTTAAAGGCAAATAAAGCTTCTAAAAATAGTGCAATCCCACAAGGATAAGTTCTTGATTGCATGCACTATCAGTGCACCCTAGAAAAATCTAAAACAAATAGTACATTGTCCATGCACTCTAGTCTCAATTAAGTCTTTCTTAATATCGACATGCATGAGTTTCTAATGAGTAAATATTCAGTTAACTAGAGTAGCACCGATGGAGTTCATTAATGTCACTACTCATTGCTAACTCACTATTACGTCTCTCAATTAGTTGGAGAACTAATTTAACTTAACTAACTCATGAAACTGAGTATTCTATTTTACAACTCACAATTAACTCACATTGAACTCCTACAAAGTAGGGAGAACATATACATGACTTCCAAAAGACTTCCAACTTGAATTTCCTAATTTAAGAAATTTTAATAAACTTAATTTAACTATTTTATGTTGCTATGAGAATATAATTCATATTTTAATTCAACGACAAATTAAACTGGAATTTTTTGTTACCATACTTCAACAATAAAATACAACCATTCATCATGTGTTACCATTCTTCAACAATAAACTACAACCATTGATCATTAGGAAACAAGCCTTCATCAAACTTAACATCAACAAATTGAGTTTTTGGATTCATCGTAGCGTTGGCTACTTTAATGGCAGCTTCATTATCATCAGCAAGCTTTGTTGTTCGATTCACCAAATCTTCATCCACTTGTAGTTATGCACATTCACGTTCACAAGCATCTACTTGTTGCTTCTGCAAATTCTTTACAATCATTATCCACTTGTGACTAGGCGCAGTGGGATTCACCAAACTCTTTATTTTCAACCTCATTGTTCCCCCTTTCACTAAAATTCCTCAGAAGGGTGTCTCAAGATTCCTTGGCTGACTTGGCATCTGCAATGAGAGATAAAATGTTGTCATCAACATATTCTTTTATGCATTTCAATGCAAAAACATTCTTGTCTTTTGGTTTCTATATCTTTGAAAAAAAAAATCGAACATTTCCTGTGGTCTCTTTGACCTTTTTAGCCTTTTGGCTTTTCGCATTTGTTGAACGCTCACATAATGCGACTCAACAAGCAAACCAACCTACAAACATAGTGGCTTCATGTAATAAAAACACATTTATGGTGGATCCTTTGTTGCTTAGCTTCTTCAAATAGATGGGTCTATAATTTCTCAGAGAAATGCCTCTTTTACCAAAACTATCAATTTTTATTTTTAAATTAGAATGCCCACGACCAATTTGAAAAATACCCTCTTTTAATCATTTTCATTTTTTTTAAAACCTTTCCATATAAACAACAATGTTTTTTCTTAAATAATTTTTTTGTCAAAAATCAAACAAACCGCTCACAGGACTTACATATGCTCCCTTTATTCCATTTTTAAATAACACAACTCACCTTTTTTTATAAATTAGAAATCCCTTTTTTGTAAATCCTTAAAATTCCCTTGTGATTCGAATTTTTTTGAAAAGAATAATTTTCAAATAAGGCAAGTAACCATTGTCCTTTGAAAAAAAAATCGATGAACCTCTGCCGTTAAATTGTACGAGACCCTTCAAAAGATTTAAATAAAACTTAAAATAAAAGCTTTGCCTTATATAAAAAAACTCGATTTTACCCTTGTCGATGAAAAACGAGGCATTTTAAATTTTTCGGAAAAAACACTTTGAACCTTTAGTGCTTTGTTGTGTGGATTGAATTTCATGTGCAGCGTTTGACCGTTTTGTGCCTCGTGCTCCCTGTTGAATGTCGTGCCACCACCTTTTTTTTATAATATCACAACTACACTATTACAAAACAAATGTGTTTCCTATATTTTGTTAAAATATTTGCTGCGTGTTCGTGTTCTGGGTGTGACAACTCTGGACATGTTGTCTGCGCAGTCTTTCACAATGTTTACTTACAGATTGCGACAGTACCCAAAATTTGACAATTTCATAAGTTTTTTTTTTTTTTATCTTTTGTCGAACTTCCTTTTCTTCAAACGTACGAAGGTTAGTTGTTGTAATTTCTTTCGTCCTCGAGTGCCTTATGACCCTTGCTATTCCTGAATGAACCAAAAAAAATGAAATATTGCTTTCTTTCGAGTCTTATACAACATGGTGTTTTATGTTGCTTTCTTTCGAGTCTTATACAACCTGGTGTTTTGATACCATGTCAAGAAATGAATAAACATGGAGCAGAGATGTTTTTCTCAATATTCAAAACCAGTTAAATATATTACATAGGAGACATCAACATTAGATGAAAGAATTAGAACTCATTAGACGTAAGTTAAGGGAAGCTATTGAAATTGAGCGTAGACCCATCAATCTCAATAGAGATGATGGCTGGAAGGTCAGTAGAAATTGGATCCCCGCCCTGTCGTCTTAGGGTTTCTTCCTTCCCTCTCTGTTCGTCCTGGATGCTTTCTTCATGATCGTCCAGTTTAATCTTCTCGAGGTTTCTAGTATTATTATAGTATATGTGTTTGTAACCATTAATCCTATCTGACTTTACCATTTTTTAATGAAGGTTTTTTTCTCTGAGGTGGTTGATTTGTTTATGCATAGCGTCGTTATTTTTAGGGTTTCTAGATTATGAGGTTTTCCTTTATTTATGTGATCGTCTTTTTAGTTTTATTTAGTGATTACTTCCTGTTGTTATTTATTTGCTACTCCTTGACCTTGCAATAATAAGTATGGCCCCCCTAGATTTTTCTTATCTCAAGGTGATATAATCAAGCAATTTATTTATATGTGTATATATATTATCTCAATAAATAAAATAAATTTATTTAACTTTCAAATCTAACCTGTTATGAATAGTATTAATAAGTGGTAAATGTAATTACTTCACTTTAGTTAATAATTCATGCATTCATTTAGTTTTTAATTTATTAAATAAATACTTATTGTTTTAAATTACCTTTGAAATTATTTATTCTATTATTAGCTTTGATATTATTATTATTATTTTTATAAGAATAAGTAATGTATTTATGTAACCTAAATTACGTCCTATAAATAAATCACTTAATCAATTAATAACAATATATAACATTCATTAGTACTATTTTTAATACCTTAATTAGGTATATTACTAGTCATTTTTACTAATTTTACTAATTTCCAGAAATATATTATTATATTATTAATTTTAATATAATAAAAGTAATAATAATAATATAAACTCTTCAAAAGTAATCTTTCAAACTAATAATTAATTTTTAACAACCAGTAATATTAATTTATTAATAACCTAATGTTATCTAATTAAATAAATTACGTAAGTTTCTAGTCAACACACCTAATTTCACTAATTTCGAAAAATAGAATATTGTTTTATCAATTTTAATATTATAAAAATCATAATAATATTAAATTTATTAAT
>APFE030830091.1:0-63652 GCA_000404065.3 Pinus taeda | reverse complement strand
CTCTTTTTTCTTCCAATTTTTGTGGTGTCAACCTTATAGGTTGTGGAAGACTAGGGGCAACAACACTTTCATCTTTATAGTTGTGAGTGGTATGCTTCCTGGTTGCCATAATTTTGTTTTTCATTCTTCTTGCTAACCTGAATGCCTCCTCTAATGAATCAGGTTCCCAAAGGTGAACATCATGTTGGATATTATCCTTTAAAGTCCCTATGAACACATCAATCCTATGCTCTTCTGGAATATTTTTTACCCTTATGTTCAATTTTTAGAACTCCTCACTGTGCTCCATTATTGAACCCTTTTGTTTGAGACTTATTAACTGGTTAAAAAAGTGTTGCTTTTTGTATCCTCATAATGTGTTGTCAATTATTCCATAAAATTTCCCAAGTGATAATTTGTTTACAAGAGCAAAGCCATTGATACCATATAAACTGATTTGGTTCCAAATATAAAGTTGCAATACGTATATTTTGTGTATCTTACACATTATTGAGATCGAAAAATTGCTTCATCTATAATATCCATGTTGTGGGATCCTTGCCATCAAACTTCCTCATATCGATTTTTGGAATATGGTGGGTTGTTGATCCAATATTAGAGTCTATGAAATCATGATTAACATTTCTTTTGTTTGCATCATGAGTTTCCTTTGCTACCCTTTCACCATTAGTAAGTATTTATTGTAGAAAATTTGTCAAATATATCTTTAAATTGTCAATCTTAGCTTCCACGCCATTCATCTTAGCTTCCATGCCCTTTATCTTAGATTCCACACCATTTATCTTAGCTTCTGTTAGCTTTTGTGAGAGTGAAATTTGTTGCACTTGGTCTTGTAATTTTGATATATCATGTAGCGTTTCTTCCTTTTCTTCATGAGTCATGCTAGAGCTTTCAGGTTCCTTACTAGGTGTTTGAATTTTCTTTCCTCGGGGCATCAGTCACCGATAATAAAGCTCTACTATGCCCTTTCAATTCCTTCAAAATAATTTTTCAAACCAAGCTTAAGCAAAAATTTAAAAAAATCTACACACCTTTTTTTACTTTGTAGGAGCTTGATATTGCCTTTGATGTATCTCTGTAATTTCAGATCAGCTAGTTAAAAACTTGCAACCTACAGTATCCCTCTGTGTCCTCCTTCCAATGCCACCAGTATGATCCCAATTGAATTCTCCAAGGAAGAGTTATGCCAAATCTCCCACAATGACTTGATTATAGACTAGTTCAGTAGAGCGAACTTGTATGACGTGCCACGTGTCCCTGTTTTGAAAATGCCACGATGACCTATTTGGAGAAACGAAATCCTAGAATCCAAAGCTCTGATACCAAATGTTATGAAACCAGCTCACAAAAAGATAGAAAAGATAGATCAATGCCTTAGAATTCAGCCTCTTCGAGGGGGCAACCTTTACATTACACAAATGAATGATTCTTTGATGATTCAGATGAAAAAACCTCCTTTCTATATATAGGAGTCTAAGGAGTCACAATACAACCCAGCCAACCTAACAATAATAATATAAAGGTACAATAATAACAATAGAGGGATTCTATGGGGCATAGTAAGAACAATATGGGGACAATAGGGGCACAAAAATATTAATAAGGGATACAACTACAATAGTAATGGGGTAATCACTAGTATTATAGGGACCTAACAGCTTTCCTGGGTCTCAAGCATTCTTGTTCCCCTGAGCGGCTCTCTACTACTCACCACTAGTCCCTGGCTGAGCTTCCTACGGGTCAATTTCCTCAGTGAAGGTGATGGTAATAGTGGCGGTGACGACAGGCCTATGTAGAGTGCTATGGAAATGAAATTGAGTCATGTGAGGAGCTGGGTGAGGGGGAAGGGGAAAATTAGCAGTATGGATGGCTGCGTTCATCCTACGGTCACCCTGGAGCTGAGCCCACCCTCTGCCACTGCGGGTATCTGGATACCTGCCAAAGAAGGTGCTATAGGGATGTGATATGATTGGATAAGAGGAGGGGGAAGCAGATTCAGGGCTGGGCGTAGCAAGAGGAAGAATGCTTCCGCCATGACTGCCTCCTCTTCTGTTGCGCATGCGGTGTCGGATGTGTGCCATGATTGAATTCGATGCAGATCTATCACTTGGGGAATCAGAGGAATGGTTGTTTAGAGGAAAAACAAGGGAATATTGGGCTAGAATCAGCTTAGAGTGCATGGTTTGGAAGAAATGATACCCATTTCCCACATCCATGCAGCTGAGCAACCAATATCGACTGCCAGTGACGGTGCGAGAGCAAGGCTCCACCACCTAAGGAGGGCAAGTAATATTGATCAGAGGAGGAAAGACTACATTATGGTCTGTGGAGGCCATTTCCTTAAACTTGTTACAAAATTATCGACTTGAGCACCCTATCAATGGTGCCTGTGAGTCGCCATGAATTAGCTTCATTCTGGCCTAGGAGGGGACGGGGGAGGCCATGTGGCCAAGCCTCCCGCCGTCCTTCCATCTAATCATCATTAATGACATTTTGATCACCCGCATCTGGGTAGTGACATTTTGAATATTATTAATAACAATGTTTTGAATATTGATAGAATTTAATTTTGAATGTATATTAAAGATAAACAATATTATTTTATTTATTTGGTGGAAAAATAAATTAGATAAATTATATAGAAACAGATTGAATTGTAAATAGTTGCAATTGCAATTTTTTTTTTAAAGAATTTTGAGGCATTAACAATGTTTAACTTTCTTGATTATTGATTGGTTACCTAATAGATACTTGTCTATTAATTTAAGATGTCAATTTTATTTACTATTGGCTTTCTTTTGTTATATCTATTGAGGTGGTGGATACTAATAGATTAAAGTTACATTTGAACTAGGGGGATTTGTCTCGACCTTGTTGGCATTAATCTTAGAATGACTTTCCTTATTTACTTGATTAAAATGTGTGATGAACTAATTAGGAGTGTTTACTTAGCTAATACAGATACTTTTATGGAGCATCTAAATCATGTTTTATTGTTTAAACTTTATGATACATCTAAATCATACACTATGATTTCAGTTTAGTTTAATTAATTGTTATGATGTTGAGGATAATGTTACACGAGGTTTCGTGATATAATGGTAGGAGGATAATTATGCACATGTGGTTCTTATAGTGATGATGTATCCTTATGATGATAGGTATTTAATGTTGAATACTCATGATGGATATGATATGCATAGCGTGGCATAGGAATTATGATGCTATAATATGAGGTTTATTGACATATGGTTCATTTATTATGTGAAGTCATGATATGTCTTTGATGAAAATATGTTGATGTTATAACTTATGATGGTATTTCATGAGGTGAAGCATGTGATAGTTGCATATAAATTTATGACATGCATGAGCATGCAATTCATTATTATTCATAATGTTGCGATTAACAATGATGAATGTTCTCATGATGACATGCAAGACTTGGTATGTGGATTATTTTCTATGATACTATGATGGTATAGCTAATGCACTGGTTGCATGTTGAAGTGTGATGATTGACAGGACTCCACAAATGGGCCGAGAGGGCTGGTTTATTTGATGATCTCGTGTGAGCCCATACGCACGAGGGAGAATAAGTAACACCATATGGGTTGGGGACAAACTCAATCAACACTACATATGCCAGTGGTTCCTTTGTCTTGTGTAGCTCTTGAAGGATTAAGCTCTTGAAGGGCTATGGGACCATGTTGAGGAGGCCAAGTGCCTAATGTTCTAGGCTAGGTGCCTGTTATTGGATTGGGATGCGGAAGTCTGGTGGGGGTGTAAGGACTTTGACGCCTAGGGTTGTGCGCCTTAGTGAGTTGTGGAGGGAGTGGGCCAACCTTGCGAGATGCCTGAAGTCATTGAGTACCATACCGAATGCCTGCCTTGGGGAAAATGAGGTCTGAGTCAGGTGCGAGCCTTAGGGCCAGCCTTGGACTAGGATACAAACCAGGGAGGCTTATATCTGGTTCTGAAAGTGGGAAAAAGGACAAATATTCCTTGGGATTTCCTGGGTGTTGTGAAACTTCTGATGCCTGCTGGTTATACTAGTTCAGTAGAGGGTGTCAGCGAACATGAAGTAATAAATAACAAAATAAAATGTTAAATAATTCAACTTAACTTCGGGACGAAGTTCCTTAAAGTGGGGGAGTATGTAATGTCCCTTAATAATAAATAATAAATAATATAAGATAAGTAGATAATATTAAAATACAAGAAAATAACTAATACAATAAATAAAAAAATAGTAATAGTAAATAAATAATAAATAATAATAAAATAATAAATAACAATACTAAATCTCTAAATAAAGATAAATAGAAATAAAACCAGAAAGCAGTAAAAATCAGTAAAGCTATCAAAAATTAAAAACAAAATAATAAAACAAGCAAGCAATAAAGTTGCATGTTGACACATGAAGTGTGTGCATGTGGTTCCCCTTCCAATGTTTGCTCTATTTAATAGATGGTGAGGAAGATGAGAGGCATTCCATCATTCCACGATTCCCTCATCCATTATCTTGGGAGAATAGTGTTGTGAAACAAAGGATTCCCTGGCAGTAGTACGTTGATTGAAGGCTCGGGGGTGGCCAGTTGTAGCAAGATTTTGTGCAATTGAGCCTACAGTTGGGTGGAGAGTCATCCCCAAGACTTTGTTGCAATTAGCAGAATTCAACTAGCTTTCAACTAGCGTCCCCCACGTAAGTTGTCTCTACTCATATCTTTTGAAATTTAATGTTAATTAGTTGATAAATTACGTGTTGATTATAAATCGCATGATTAATCTAATTAATTACATGTTTTTATTATTGGGTTGTTACACAGAATCAATAGTTTTTAAAATCAGCGTGCAAATCACTAACATTCTAAAAAGTAATGTACATTAAAAAAAAAAAAAAAATGTCAAAAACTATGCTAAAAAAAATATATGTATTTTGCATCACCACTTTTCAAAATCAGTTGATTTTTTTTCTACCTCAACAAAACAGGTAATCGTATCGGTTCTTGTTTCAAATTTTACATTGTTTCATTGACACTAATTTCCAATGTATGAGAAATATGATGTTGGATTTGTATACCCTGGTAATCATTCTCCTCTCAACATAGTTTTCCATGGTAGAGTCTTGACTAGATTCCATGACGGAAAACTAAATGGGCTCAATCGATTTTTGTATATCCATGTTTAGCATAAAAACTACTATCAGTAAGCACATTTAATGATGCATGTGTGTAGGTTTTCTTTTCTGAAAAAGTGTACAAGATGGTTTGTGGAGCTATGGTACTCGCTAAGGGTGTTTGTGTTGGTACCTTATTTCAGCTTGATGCATGCACCATTCAATGTATTTTTTTTTTTTTTTGCAACAGAAGGATCTATAGAATCTACTTCTTCATAATAAAAAAAAATATTGAAAATGTTCTTGGTACATTAATCAAGAACTACCCACATAAAAGACAATGTTATGGCACAATAGATTAGGCCATATAGGTAAGAAGGGCACAATAGATTAGGCCATATAGGTAAGAATGGCATGTTGGTATTGAAGAATAAAAATATTGTCAATGGATTGAATGATAGTTCTCTTGAATTTGATTTTTTTGACCATTGCATGTATGGAAAACAAAGTCATGTTCAATTTTATTCTATTTCTCATAAATATTTTGGATTGTTAGACTTAATTCATTATGATTTATTTGGTTCAGTTAAAATTCCTTAAATTTATAAGGATTTTTATTATGTTTCATTCAATGATGATTATTCGGGTTGGACATGGGTGTAATTCCTTTGGACTAAATTTGAAGTTTTTAGTGGATTTAAGGAGCTTGAAGCTCTCCTGTAAAATAAAACTGATAGGAATATTATAGTGTTGAGGATTGATAATGGTAGTGAGTTTTTTTCTACATATTTGATAATTTTTGCAAGGATAATGACATTGAAAGATGTAATACAACCCCATATACCCCTCAACAAAATGGAGTTGTAGAATGGATGAATATGACATTGGTGGAAAGAGCTAGAAGTATGCTTAGTGGAGCTAGCCTAGAGAAAATGTTTTGCGTTGAAGTAATTGCTACTACATGTTATTTGATTAATATGCCTCCCACATCAATCCTTTTGGATAAGACCCCTATGGAGGTTTGGATAGACAAGAACCCTTCTCTTCAGCATCTTCATGTCTTTAGTTTTGAAGGATATGCTCTTGTGCCTAAAGAGAAGTGGTATAAGTTGTATAATAGTGAAGTGAAATGTATTTTCATTGGCTATTGTGTTGGTGTGAAATGGTACAAGATTTGGGATCCTATGTCTATAAAAATTTTGTGCAACAAAAATATTATTTTTAGAGAATTTAAGCCTTCTTCCATGGTGGAAAATCCAAAAGTTGATGAGAAAAATGTAGTGGTTCAATTACCACCAAAGACTAATAAACTTGAAACAAAAGGTGAACAAGAAGTTCATGAATAATTTGACTCGAGATGAGGATTTAGATAGTCTAGAAGAAGAAGAAGAAACTCCACCTCAAAATTTGAGGTCCACTTGGAAAAGAAGATAATTGAACAGGTATAATTATAGTATTTATGATTTCAGATGCATATTTTCTTTATCTACTAAAAATGATGAGCCTAGAACTATGAAAGAGGCAATGTGGATGGAAGGAGCCCAATGTGGTACTCAATTCCAGACAGATCCTCACAGGGATTGCTTGAACCTCTCAAGCCTTATGTCTACTCGATGCTGCCTTATGTTGCAGGTCAGCTTGGCTCTCTGCTTTTTTGCCTCTTGCTTCACTGTCTCTTTCGTCTTTTCTTTCATTGTTTTTCTTCTCTGGTTCTTCCTTCTCCTTTTTTTTTCTGTTCTCTATCTATTCATGGCTTAAAGCCAATATTTCCTTGACTATTCACTTCCTTTTCCACCCCTTTGGATCACCTACAACTATTCACTTGGAATTCCCTGCCTCTGCATCATCGCCAACGTCTCATAGGGAGGTGGCCACTTGTCCTCTCACGAACTGTGCCAGCTCTTCCTCGACGTTTCGGTATTTGAGTTACACTATGGAATGACTCATCTACCAACTCAGCGGTCAAATCAGACTTCAGACTTTTATATGTCGTGGCTTAATTCCCCCATCAAATCCGGTTTCCCATCGAGTGCAATCTCCGCCGTCAGATCTGGAGCCCCCAGATCCTACGGTGTTCGCTCTTTTCACGCGATTGACTTGCTAGACCATTAGGCCGTGATGAGAGGTAGTTTTCTCTCTCATCCACAGGACACGCATCATTTTATGAATGGAATTGCTCATTCTCTACCCAAATCTGCTTACCACCCAATATGCCTCCGATATTCCGCCAGTTTTGGAGCGCGGGACCTACCTTTCGCCTTAGCGCTTTCCCTACGATTTCTCGGCTTCCCATGCGACTGAGCACTCGGGGCTTTTCCTTCTTGAGGGGTTTTTCCCATCAGAAATGGCCTCCATTTCCCGATCTGGGCTTCCTAACTGATAGCTTGCCTCCTGCGCAGTCTCCATGGGCCTCGATCAGTGTGCTTTGACCGAGGTCCTCATCATTCCTTGTTGGCTGCAAACTACCACTGTCCAGAGGTCTTCCTGATAGCTCTTTGTTCATAAATTCGAAGTATGTCCTGATTTGATACAGTCATAGCACTTTCATAATTTTCATGGATCCAATTCGGATCACGGCCTTCCCACTGAAAAAAGCTGGTTTGCAAGTATCGACTAAGTGAGGATACAATTGTCTCACTTGTCCAATCTCTATCCACTTTGCACTACTCGGCTTTGAACCCTTGAGCCCAATTCTGAGGTACTCAACATCTCCTCTGCGCGTCATCCTCACCTTCCTGTCCAAAACTGTGTCTTCCTACAATTCATTAAGATATTCAGGTAGTAGGTCATTAATAGAAGGCAATTGACTCTACTCTTTGGGATCCTCAATTAGTGATGGTTCAAACAATCTCAAGCAATCTGCATTATGAGTGAGTAGATGTGCATGTAAGATGGTAGATCAAGGCAAAAAGCATTCTCACCAATCTTCTCAATTATCTTGAAGGGTACATACTTGATAGGCTTTAGCTTTTTACCTTCACCTTGCATCATGTCCTTGCTGATATACAGCCAGAATTTGTCACCAACTTGGAAACTATGCACCATCTGATGCTTGTCATGCCTTGCCTTGTATTTTGCTTGGCTCTTTTCTAGATGTTCCTGTACTACCTAGTGGACCTCTTGGATTTGTTCAATGAACCTAGTTGCCCTGTCCACATCACTGTGTCCCTCAACTATGGTGTCTTTACCAAAGACAAAATCCAAAGGAAACCTTGGTGTGAAACCAAAACAAGTCTCAAAAGGAGATCTATGTGTCGAAGAATGTTTTGCTCTGTTGTAAGCATGTTGTACATAACATAAATGTTCATCCCAAAGCTTAGGATGCTTGCTGCAATATCCTCTGAGTAACTGGATCACTACCTTGTTAACTACTTATGTCTGGCCATCAGTTTGTGGATGAAAAGTTGTGCTTTTCTTCAGTTTGGTGTCCATCAATTCCCACAGACTTGACCAAAACTTCCCCACAAATCGGGTATCTCGATTAAATACAATGGAATCGGGTAATTCAAAATGAACCCATACGTGTTCAAAAAAAAGTTTTGCAGTTTGTTCAATTGTAATCTGTTTATTACAAGGTATCAAAATACACATTTTGTTGAACCTATCCACAAAAACATATAGATAATCATGATCTTTCCTAGATTTAGGTAGTCCTCCAACAAAATCTATGGAAACACTTTCCCAAGGGTGAGAAGGAACTGGTAATGGAGTGTACAAGCCTAGTTTTCTATTGTTGGGCTTGCTATTAGCACACATAGTACACCCTCTTACATATCTAGAAACTGTATCATTAATTTTCGGCCAATAACAAATTCTTTGCAACTGTGCAACTGTTTTACTTACCCCAAAGTGACCTGAGATTAGAGAAGTGTGTGCTTCTCGAATTATCTTTACTCTTTCAGTTTGTGGAATTCATAACTTCCCACAATGGTATAAGAGTTGGTCCTTTACATGATAATCAAATTATTCTATTCGTTTGCCTTGACTTAAAGTTTCATATACATATTTAAAGTCTATATCTTGAGCATATTATTCAATGTAGCTCTCATGTAACACAGAATTATGCTTAAGTATAGTAGATGCATTTATAATGGGTCTAGATAACATGTCTACAAGTTTATTGTGTATGTCCTTTTTATATTTGATGACTAAATGAAACTGTTGTAGAAACCCATCCATCTATAGTGTCTTGATTGTTGCAACTTAGTTTGGGAGTGTAGATATTGAAGTGGTTGATGATCAGTATGTATTACTGTCTCTTTGCCCATTAAGTAATGTTTCCACATTTTCACACTCTGTACTAATGCATACAATTCTTTATCATATGTAGGATAGTTAACCACTGCAGAATTAAATGTCTCAGAATGATAACATATGGGTTTGTCGTGTTGTGTCAACACTACTCCCATGGCATAGTCACTGGCATCCGTTTGGATCTCAAATGGTCTTTGAAGATCAGGTAGTGCTAGTATAGGTGTTGTACTAATCTTTTCTTTCAAGGTGTCGAAGGCTTTCTGTTGTTTGCCTCCCCACTGAAACACCTTGTTCAATCCTGTTAAAGCATGCAAGGGAGCTGTAATTAAGGAAAAGTTAGAAATGAACTTCCTCCAATATTGTGCTACTCCTAAGAATCTTATAAATTCTGTAGCAGATTTGGGTTTAGGCCAGTTTACAATGACTGCCACCTTAGAGGAATCTATCTTCAATTCACCACCCCCTACTATATGACCCAAATAATTCAGAGATGTTTTTCCAAATTCACATTTTGAGAGTTTAACATAAAGTTTTTCTCTTTTCAAAACATCTAGTGTCTACTTAACATGCTTTAAGTGTTCTTCCCATGTTTTTCTAAATATCAGAATGTCATCTAGATACACAATAACAAAATCATAAAGAAAAGGTCTGAGTACATCATTCATTAATCTCATGAAAGTAGCAGGAGAATTAGTTAAGCCAAAAGGCATAACTAGCCACTCATACAATCCCTGCTTTGTTTTGAAAGCAGTCTTCCATGCATCTTGTTTCTGCAACTCTGACCTGATGGTATCCACTATGCAAGTCTAACTTGGAGAAATAAACAACTTCTTTCAATTGATCTTAAAGATCATCTATGCGAGGAAGGGGATAACGATTTTTTATGGTTATCTTATTCAGTGCTCGGTAATCAATGCACATTCTCCACAAGCCATCTTTCTTTCTCACCAAAACGATTGGTGACCCACATGGTGATGTGCTAGGTCTCATGAACCCTTTCTCGAGCAACTCCTGCACCTGCTTCTTGATTTCAGCATTGTCTAAAGAGGACAACATGTACATTCCAATGTTAGGCAATGGAGCATCTTGCTGCAAAATAATATCATGCACTATTTCCTTTTTGGGTGGCAGACCTTTAGGTTCTTGAAACAATAAATCATACTCTAAAACAACCTTTTCTAAATCAACTTGCTTTTTAGCATTACAACCCTCAAATACATTGGTTTTATTAGGTTTCTTTTCCTTTACAACCATCAGTAAGAATTGTTTGCATGAATTTATCATTCTTTTCATTTGCCCTGAGTTTATGAGAGTATAATTATTCTTGAGCTTATGAGCTCTTACAAAGTATTTGATTCCATCTTTAACAAGTAGATACTTGTTCTCAGCTCTATAGAAAATAGATTTTTTGTCATACAAGTAAGGGCTTCCTAAAACAATTCCACATATATCCAAAGGAATTATGTCTAACTCAACCTCATCTACAAATGCTGACCCAAAATAAAACTTGAGTTTGCATTGTCTAGTCACTTGTATTTGTGCTTTATCATTTAACCATCTTAATGGGTATGGTTTCTTGTGAGGTGTAGTTACTAATCCCAACTTCTTTACAATTGCTTCAGAAATTAAATTTACTTGTGAGCCACTATCGAACAAAGTGTCAATCTTTTGATGTTTGGAAATAACTCGAATATGGAAAAGGTCATGCCTTTTTCTCTCATTTTCTTCATCAATAGTGGATTGTGCAGCATTACTAGTAGATGCTTCAAAATTATTACCTCTTATACCTGTGGTTGCAATGGTTGTTTCATCTCCTGAGTCTGACTCCAAATCTTTCTGAATTGTTGTAGCAGTCTTCTTCTTCTTGCCCTCGAACTTCTTAGGTCTCAGCTCTGGATGCAGAATCCAACAGTGCTCATCATCATGCCCATCCTTTTTACAGTGAGTGCATGAAGCCTTGCTTTTCTGTGCAGTGTTAGCCTTCCTTGCTTTCCATTCTCCTTATTCTTGCCTGCAGTGGGTTGGGATGATCCCCCGACTTTTGGACTTCCATTCTTTCCTCTAGCTTCTAGATGAGTAGCTTGTATAGATACCTCATCTATACTAGTGGGATTAAACATGAGGATAGTGTGCCTCATGTAGCTATGTACACCACCAATGTACTTCAATAGAGTCTTAGGTGAGTCTAATGAGATTCCTAGAATCAATGCTCTCTTTCTAAATTCTTGAGTGCACCCTTGCACACTTTTCCCTTTCAACTATCAAAGAGTTTGCCAACTCATCATGGCTTGTTGCATGTAGGCCAATGGATAGAACTATTTTTTGATTGCAGAAACAAATTCACTCCAGATAGAAATAGTCTTACCATGTCTTTTCATGTCATCTTGGGTCCTACCTTCCCACCAAACCAAGGCAGTGCCTCCAAGGCATAGGCTTGACAATTGAATCTTGCTCTTGTCCGAATCGATATTATGCACTCTACAATAAACATCAATTTGTCTAATCCAATTGTCCATCTTTTCTACATTCAACTCTCCATCATATATAGGTAAATCAAATTTAACATCTAGTTTGATCAAGGATGCTTTCTTTTTGTGTTCCAGGCTACTAAGAGGTGTGAGAAAGCTTTCCTCTTTCCCTTTTCCTTTTGAGTGGTCATGGAAGTGAGACTCATCTTCTCCTTTGTCTTGTTTAGAGCGTGACGAATCTTCATCCTTATGTTTTCTAAAGTCCCTATACATTTCTTTTACCATAGACTTTATGGCTAGGAAGCTATCTATGAATTGAGGGTCTGACCCCATAGAACCTTCCTCTGACATTGTCTTCCGAGGATAGACTCTCCCAATTTCAGGATTAGTTTCCAACTCTCCTTCTCCTAATTTGAGCTTTGACCTAGTTAGCATTCAACAGCTAAACCAACACAAGCTTGTCTAACCTTAACAGCCTAAAGCTCTGATACCACTTGATCTGAAAATCACTCATGAGTGATCGCAGTTAATTAATTAATGAATGAAGGTATTATAGACTCATGTGATGGTGTGTGTCTATGTTATCTTAGGCAATGGATCAATCAGATTGCAAAATACACAAACACTGGAAAAATGGAAATCAGTAAGAGAAACACAGTAAGAAAATACAAGAACACAACAAATTAATAAGGAGTTCACCCTATTCTCCAGGGCTATGTCTCCGGTCCAGCTTTCAATGGTGGTATTCTTTTATTGTGTCTTTAAAGAAAAGTTTTTACAATGAGGAGCTCAATTTGAGTCTCCTGAAACACATAATGCTTGGTAGGGTGGTTCTTGGATTCCCCAAGCCACTAGAGTGCACAGACTCTTTCCTTACCAAATCTTGACCTCTTTGGTCTTTAATGGGAGGAGCCCAATGTGGTACTCTATTCCCAAAAAATACTCATAGGGATTGCTTCAACCTCTCAAGCCTTCTGTCTGCTCGATGCTACTTTACGCTGCAGGTCAGCTCGACTCTCTGTTTTTCTGCCTCTTGCTTCATTGTCTCTTTCGTCTCTTCTTTCACTGTTTTTCTTCTTTGGTTCTTCCTTCTCCCTTTTTTTCTTCTCTCTGTCTGTTCATGGCTTAATTCCAATCTGTCCTTAACTATTTGCTTCCTCTTCTGCCCCTTCGGATCGCCTGCTGCTATTCGCTTGGAGTTCCCTGCCTCTGTGTCATCGCCAACGTCTCATAGGGAGGTGGCCACTTGTCCTCTCACGAACTATTCCAACTCTTCCTCGACAATTTGGTATTTCAGTTACACTGTGGAATGACTCATCCGCCTACTCAGCGTTCGAATCAGACATCAAATTTTTATATGTCGCGGCTTAATTCCCCCATCAAATCTGGTTTCCCATTAGGCGCAATCTCTGCCGTCAGACCTGGAGTGCCCAGATCCTACGGTGTTCACTCTTTTCGTGCGGTTGACTTGCTCGACCATTAGCCTGCGATGAGAGTCGATTTTCTCTCCCATCCACTGGACATGCATCGTGCGATGAATGGAATCGCTCATTCTCTACCCAAATCTGCTTACCGTCCAATATGCCTCTAATATTCGATCGGTTTTGGAGCACGAGTCTTGCATTTTCCCTTAGTGCTTTCCCTACGGTTTCCCGACTTCCCATGTGACCAAGCGCTTGGGGCTTTTCCTTCTCGAGGGGTTTTTCCCAGCGATGTGTGATTAGCACATCAGAAATGGCCTTCATTTCCCGATCTAGGCTTCCTAACTGCCAGTTTGCCTTTTAGTGGTGGCCTTCTTTTATTGTGTCTTTAAAGCAGAGTTTTTACAGTGAGGAGCTCAATTTGAGTCTCCTAAAACAGATGATGCTTGGTAGGGTGGTTCTTGGATTCCCCAAGCCACTAGAGTGCACAGACTCTTTCCTTACCAAATCTTGACCTCTCTGGTCTTTAATGGGAGGAGCCCAATGTGGTACTCAGTTCCTGACAGATCCTCACAAGGATTGCTTGAACCTCTCAAGCCTTATGTCTGCTCGATGCTGCCTTACGCTGCAGGTCAGCTCAGCTCTCTCCTTTTTTGTCTCTTTCTTCACTGTCTCTTTCATCTTTTCTTTCATTATTTTTCTTCTCTGGTTCTTCCTTCTCCTTTTTTTTTTCTGTTCTTTGTTTGTTCATGGCTTAAAGCCAATCTTTCCTTGACTGTTCGCTTCCTCTTCCACCCCTTCAGATCAACTGCTGCTATTCGCTTGGAGTTCCCTGCCTCTGTTTCATCGCCAATGTCTCATAGGGAGGTGGCCACTTGTCCTCTCATGAACTGCGCCAGCTCTTCCTCGACAGTTCAGTATTTCAGTTACATTGTGGAATGACTCATCCACCAACTCAGTGGTCAAATCGGACTCCAGACTTTTATATGTCGCGACTTAATTCCCCCATCAAATCTAGTTTCCCATCTGGCACAATCTCCGCCATCAGATTTGGAGCCCCCAAATCCTATGGTGTTCGCTCTTTTCGCACGATTGACTTGCTCGACCATTAGTCTGTGATGAGAGGTGGTTTTCTCTCTCATCCACTTGACGCGCGTCGTGCGATGAATGGAATCGCTCGTTCTCTACCCAAATCCGCTTACCACCCAATATGCCTCCGATATTCCACTAATTTTGGAGCGCGAGACCCGCCTTTCGCCTTAGTGCTTTCCCTACGGTTTCCTAGCTTTCCATGTGACCGAGCACTTAGGGCTTTTCCTTCTTGAGGGGTTTTGCGCAAATGGCCTCCGTTTCCCGATCTAGGCTTCATAACTACCAGTTTGCCTCCTGCGCAGTCTCCATGGGCCTCGATCAGCGCGCTTTGACCGAGATCCTCGTCGTTCCTTGCTAGTTGCAAACTGCCACTGTCAAGAGGTCTTCCTGATAGCTCTTTGTTCATAAATTCGAAGTCTATCCTAATTTGATACAATCATAGCGCTTTGATAATTTTCATGGATCCAATTTGGATCATAGAAGGATATCTACTAGTGGTTGTGTGGTTTTATGCTTTTTGGAGCACTAATTTGGATGGGAAAGCAACAAGTTGTGGTCACATTGTCTACTACAAAGGAAAAGTAGATGGCAGGTACTCATGCTTATAAAGAGGTTATCTAGCTTATGGAACTTTCTTAAGAAGTAATGTAAATTTAGAAAAATTTCATGATTTGATGTGATAATAATAGTGTCATTTGTCTAGCTAAAAATCCAACCTTTCATGCAAAGACAACATATAGATATCTTATACCATTTCGTTAGAGAGATGGTAAAGAATAGTAAAGTGATACTTGAGAAATCTGACACCTTACATAATGTTGTAGATGCATTAATGAAACCAGTGAGTGCAGAAAATTTTAAGTGGTGCTATGAGTCAATAGGCCTTCTAGGCCCTAGAAACTAGATTTTAGTTTGATGTGTTCTCCCCTTTAACATTGCAAGGTATATGACAAGTGGGAGAATGTTGGGAAAAGTTTCATACACCTTGAAGTGATGTGGAAAACTTCTACAATGTTGTAGAGAATGTTACACTACTACAGACAAATTCTATAACGTTGCTAAGAATGTTACACTTCTATAATGAAATTTTGTAACAATGTAGAGAATGTTACAATGTTGTGAAGAAATTCTATGGCATTGCAAAGAACATTATATTGTTGCGGAGAACTTTTCTAGTGTTGTAGAAAACCTATAGTTCCTCAAGGAAATTGTATAGCATCAAAAAGAATTTTAGTAGTTGTACAGAACATATTTCAATAGCTAGTAAGAGAATATTTCAGTGGTGATGAAGTGTATATTTTAGCAGTTTTGTAAAGAACATTTCAATAATTGTGCAGGGTATATTTTAGCTATTTGCAAGAAATATATTAGTCATTGTGAAGAGAATATTTGAATTTTTATGCCAAGAATATTTCAGCAATTGTGATGTGAATATTCTAACAGTTGTTTAAAGAACATTTCAACAACGTGTAAATAATATTTTTGTTGTTGTGCAGTGAATATTTAAGGAATTGTGAAGGGAATGTTTTAGTAGTTGTGTAAGGGAATAATGTATAATTATGCAAAGAATGATTTGAACAATGTGAATTGGTGAAGAATAACATGTTGGTGGTTCTGTCCATGCCAAAATAGAAAGAAAAAAATGGTTTATGGTTCTATCATGCATTGTACTTTAAGTGTTGGAGTGGAGGAAAAAATGAAGAGAGAGAGAGAGAGAGAGTTTTCCTTACTAGTATGTTGCCAAATTTTCTCTAGAATTAAGCCACTTTTCAACACTCTTTGAGAGAACAAATGAACTTTTATATTGTAACCATTTGTTGATGAATAATACAAATGATCTTTGGAGTGTGGATTTTTTTCTCTTGGTAGGGTTTTCCCAAGGACATCTTTTTCTTAGTGGTTTGTGTTCATTTCATGTGTTTGCAACTCATTTTATTTTGATTTTTTTGCACATTATTCTCTCATAAATTAGTGTAGGAAGCATATTCCACACCTCATCTTCATTTCATTCCACAATGAACCTTTTGTGACTCTTGGTCTTCCATTGGGGAAACCAGGCCAGTAGCACAAAAGGATTGCTTTTGGCCAAGTAAATAGTATATCCAATGTCACACAAACATGAGAAAAATAGAGTATTGAAAGGTATACAAATATACTATTATACTCAGTGCTTCATATCTTAAGATTGTAGCCTTGCTACAACTAGTATGGAAAACAAAAATTATAAGAGATATAATTTAGTTGGATGGCTAATCAACATAAACAGTATATGGTACCTTTGTATCTTCCTCCAAATTGGAGAAATCCATATGAGCTACCTTCTTTGCCAAGATTGAGACTTTTTCATTAAGTTTCCTTAATTGCATTTGCACCTTATCCATACTAAACAACATTTCCTATTGAGCTTCTAATCATTCAAGAATTACTTTACCCATTATGGTATTTATTTTCCAATAGAGGTCTACAATTTGAATGTAACTTGTCTATCTAGTGTGAGTTTTTCCTATTTCAGGCATCCAATTTCCAACCTCTTCCTCCACTTCAACATTTGAAAGAAATATTCGATCCACCCTTGCTTTCCACTCTATATTTTAGATTTCCCTCCTAATATATGCTGGAGTATTTTCCATATAGGCTACCACTGACTGCTCTACTATCTATTTGTTGGAAACAAATGATAATACTTAGGGGGGGGTGAATCAATATTAAGTCTAATTTTAACTTTGTATGCCAATTTACTTTTCTGATTCAAACTTGGCAACCATTCATATAATGAGCATCAATATGAAATCAACAATCAAGCACACACCATGAGCATCATACACATGAGACACAAGGTTTTACGTGGAAACCCTTTCAGGAAAAAACCACCAAAGCTTGTTGTTGTTATTGATGTAAATAAGAGAACCTACTCTATTACATCAATATGTTTTGTGAGCACCCACTCACAAGAAGCACCAACTCCCTATGTTTGTTTCCTAGCACCACTAACAGGAAGAACCAACCCCCTCTTTTGTAGATCCCTATCCAGCTTACCAAAAGCACCATGTGAAGCACCAAATTCAAGGATTTGTTGCAAGCACCAACTTGCAGCTCCTTAGATTTATGCAGGCACCAAATTAGAGGAGGCATTAACCCCCAAGCCTTCTCAAGCACCCACTAGAGATGGAAGCATTAACTTCATGTATGTAGGCTCCAACCCACACTCAAATAGGAATTGAATGTTCTCTGTAATTGGTAGCCACTCTGCCTAATCTCAGCTCTGTTCTCTGCTCACTCTGCTCACTCTGTAGTAGCACATTGGTCTACTCAATAGTAGTCACTCATCATAATCCACACAACTATCTGTCCTCTGCTCTTCATCAACATACAGTCATCTCTTGGCCTTCTTCTCTTCACAGTGCACACTCAGTTGTTGGCCTTCTCTCTCTACACAAGCACCTTCAGCCTTTATCATACATCACATGCAACTACAACCTTGCTCACACAGCACAGGAGACTACGGCCTTACTCACACAACACAGAGACAAATTATGCCTTTTTTGCATAGCACACGAAACTTTCACCTTAAGAACACATTGCATAGGAAACTTTCGCCTTAAGAACACACTACATAGGAAACTTTGGCCTTTCTCACACAACACAACTCTTGGGGTCTCTTACCTCTTCATAGGCACTCTTGGCCTTTCTCACAACACAGGCTCTCTCTCAGTCTTACGTAGTAGTGCACTCACACAGAGATTTTCCTCTTAGCTCAACTTGCAACTATGATGCTTTCCCCAACATTGCTCATTTGAGCTACTCAGTTTTGTTCCTCTGTTATTCCCTTATCGATGTTGCCACTCTGTCATGTATTCACATTGTATGAGTGTACCTCAGCATGGCTCTACCATTCTTCTATCACAGGTGACTTGGTCTCTGCCACTGCATTCACCATGAGAATGGGCACCTGATTGTTTCTCCATACTAAGAATGAATTCTCAGTCCACCTACACACTCCAAATAGGCATAGTCCTCTCTGTTTCAAACTATCCTATCACTGAGGCTCTCCATGCTTATTCATGGTTTCACAATACTTCAGCATGGCTTCTTTATGGACCATTGTCCTTGTTGCCTTGTCTCAAAGTTTTCTGTTGATCTTTGACAGTTGCCATTTATTCCAGCAACCCACTCCTTTGTGCTCATTTACTCTTTAGTTGCTGACTCATCCAGCCTTCAATACTCCTTTGTGTTGCTATATGGGAGCTTTTACACCACAGTGCAATATCAAAGCCTAAACATCTTGTAACTCTATTAAGAAGATGTTACGATATTACAATATTTTGATTGGCCTTTAGCCCCTTCTACTTAGCTCCTTATCACATCTTTCACCATAGGACTCCTTCATGTGACTGTTGGTATAGCACTTAGGTGTTAAGTCCCTTAGCATCCTATCGAGGGCCTTTCTCCTCATGTTATTTCTCTACGTCATTGGTTTTCTAGGCTCCACGACCAAGCGCTAACAACATCGAAAGCTTCACATATCGTAACTTTATCCAAAATTCATTTAAAATGGAGTTCCAAAATCTCCAACCTCCGGTATGCTCCACAAAACTTAGGAGCTAAGTCTCGCTCTACGGCCTTGGGTCTATTAGTTTCCTTGACCAAGTTCCAACCCATCAAATCCCCCTTATCGGAACTTTTTCAATAACCAATTGTTATAAAGTTTTGATATCCTCAATCCTCTGATCGCCAACTTCTTATATGGCATCATCACTACCATGTGGAAAATCCTTAAAGGTGACACATTTCACCGAGTTATGGCCCATTAGGCCCCCTCAAAAAGCCAAATTTTGCCTGCCACATGTCCTTCCATACCGCCATGTCATGCTGATGTCAGTTGTGACTTGTCCCTTATCGGAACCAACTAGATGTTTCCATGTGTCCTGCTAAAGGAGAGAGAAAAGGACCCACACACCTTTGGTTTTACAATGAAATCCTTTGTTAATTCTTATCGGTGCTCCCCGATGGTTTTTAACGCTATAGGAACTTTTAAAAATATCGCAACTTTTTAAAGGTTTGTACTTTCATAAGTTTTGATCTTCTGATTGCCAATGTTCCAATCTCCTCCAAGCTCCGATGCTACCTGCTCCGTTGTATTGGACCTTTGACATTGCGACCACCGATAATGTGATGCATCGATAATGCAACTGGAAATATCTTTGACCTCTGATATGAAATCACCAATATATTTGAATCTCTTATGTTGCAATAGCTGATATCTCTAGTCCTCTGCTATGCGATCTTCGATATGTCGATATTTCTTCCTACCTAAGGCTTCAAAACCCTGAACTTCAGCACGCCATAACTTTTGAACTAGGAATCCATTTCTGGACTTTTGCATATCCTTGGAAATATCTTTGAGATAAATTTCCAATGGAGAGGGTCTGATTTAGGCTTTGAGCCCATTTGATACCTCTAATATAGCTCCAAACTCTTTATCACTCTTTTTCTCCTAGACACTTTGGACAACTGAAATCACACCCACCATGATGTTCCTTTGCATGAAGCCTACAGCTATCATGGACTTCCATCTAGTCCATCACTGTAATCATCATTTTAAGGCTTTTCAACTAAGCCTACTGCTATGATTATTCTCTACTTAAATCTTGCATCTATCATAGGAATCCTTCTAAGCCATGAAAAACCATGAGATTCGTCATTTGCCATCACTGCCAACATCTGCTGTGACAAGCATCCAAGCTAGTATGGATGACATCAATGCCAACACTCTTGTCAATAAGTTATGCAATTCCAACTACCCTACACATCTATCCAACATGACTGTTGACATAAATTCCAACAGACTTGCAGATGCCTTCACTTGACCACTCACCATCCAGACAATGCCAACTGTTCAACACTATTGTGCACTTGGACAGGGACGGTTCCTATTAATTTGATGACCTTGGAAATCTACTGACATGTTAACTGTTGGTATTATAGAACATGGGAGGGGAGACAAGGTCAAGATACAAGGGAAGGGAGAAAAGAGGGGGTGAGGCACCTACTTCTTAGGTAATATGTATACAAAATACACTAAGAGCCATAGAATAGGAGCCTAGAGATGTGGTAGGTTTACAAAAAAAGACTTGAGAATTGAAGGGGGGAATGAGACCCTGAGACTTCATAAAATGATGAGTGAAAGGAATAGATAAGGAACCCTATAATGGTCAAAAGCGCTACTAGAAAGCACTAGCAAAAAGAAATTTTTTTTATCTAAAACTAACTAAGAAGTTGGGACACTGAGAGTTAACCAAAGAGAGTCACTCCACCTACTAACCCATTATTTTTCCCACGGTATTTGTTACAATGAAACCTATTTAAAGACTTGAGTAAATCCATTATGGAATGCAAGAGTACTATCTTAGACGCATCTTAACTCGAGACCTAATCCTTACCGACACTTTGTAGATTCAGATTTAAGGTGAATCTAAGCTAGTAAAAACACTAACCCACTACAGTACATCAATATACATTAAAATTTGTCATTACTATATCCTAAATCTAAAAATGAGTTACAAATATCTTCATGTAGTATCAGGTAAGAACAAGTTTTAAAGTTTTAAAAAATAATTTAATAAATAAAAAATAATAATTAAATTGTATTAACAATATTTAAATATGATTTTAAATTAAATAAAAACAAACAAAAAACTAATTTTAATTTCACTTTTTAAAATGATTAAATTTTAAAACAATTTATATATATAATTTTATTAATAACTATATATATGTGTATTAATATTAATGAATATAATGGAAAGAAAATACTATTTCTATTTTTATATTTATAATTTTTGAATTTTGTAAACAGTTTGTGTGTTGTTTTGAGTTTTTGAAATTAGTATACAATTTAAATAATTTAGAATCATTGTCAATTTTATTTTAAATATGTTTTTTTATATTTAAATAATAATATGTTTGAATTTCAATACATATACTATTCGTGGGCTTTAGCGTCTCAAAATAAACTTATATAAATATTAAACTTAAAGTATATTAGTATTTTGTTAATTTTGATATTATAATACTACTATAATTACAAATGTAATGTCTCATTTGCTTTTATAAAGATCCATTTTTTCAAATCATCACGTTGGCTTCTCACCAAAGTTATTGCACATAAAAAAGTCTCGCAAAGCAAAATAACCTTTAGTGTCTCTTTTTCTATGTAAATATGTATGACCTCACTCTTTTCAATATCATCATATTGACCTCTACTTAAAGTTAGTTGTTTCATTATTTCTCACCAAACAAAACAATCTTTTTTAATGTCTCTTTGATAGATTCCACTTTTTAAGTTTTTTATTAAATTGAATAAAAAAATTTATAAAGTTAAATATTTTTTTTTGTAAGTAAGCATATCTACATTATATTAATATTGCAAAAATATATAGATTATAATCTTGAGAGCAATCTCTGCCTCTAAGCAAGGAAACTAGAGAAAAATCCAAAAAATATCTGCCCCTGGGAGGGGAAACCAGAGTTCAAGTTTTTGAAGCAGTTTACTTTTAAAAAGATGTTGATAGAGATTAAAAATTAGAACAGTAATTCTAGTGGCACTGTGTCGCTTACATGTGAACCGGTGTTGATAATGAAGAAAAACTAAAATTGAGCCTCTTGGCTCTATACTAGGTGCCCATAAAGCAAACTAAAATAACGACTTCATGACAATAGCCATTAAACCAAGCCACATTGAAGTTTGCCAACCTGTGGCGCGTCATAGTGCCTGTAAGGTTAGTTCTTGTTGCATTGGATCTACATAGAAGCCATGTTCGATCCACCATGAACTTGAGCGTTGTCGTGAACTTGTGAGTTGTTGACTTCCTTGGGAATTTATTCCAAGATGTAGCATCCATAGGGGTTAGGACAGGCAGGTGAGGAGGAATTGTCAACATCCAAAGGGGAGGGGATGTTCGCAAATGCAGAAGCGGCGATCGAAGATTTGTTGATAGATAGAGAGGACGAGCCAACTGAAGGGGAGCACGAGGGGGACAAAGCAGTAGAGGAGGGGGTGGCGATGTTGAAGGGGGGAATCAATTTTTAGGCCTTTGGCTAGGCATTTAAGGGAGAAGGAAGAGTGTTTGTGGAAGGCGAAAAGATCTACTATCCATCCTATGGCCTTCCATTTATCTTGCTCACACTCCCTGAGTTGGAAGGAAAAGAGGTTACGGAGGGGCCAAAGCATTGGAGGACCTCTATGAGTCTCTTCCGACTCCATCGTAAGCACCTTCTCCATATGTTTACAGGGATACCATAGTAAAAATTAGCGATGATGGAGGCCTCGTCAAAGGTGTAGGGGGGCGTCCATGACCCCTACCTCTACCTAGGCATCATCCCATTCCTTTTTCGTGGTTCATGGATGGATGGAATATGTCATGATGCAGATCAGGAGTCAGAAGGAGGGGAGGGGATATTAATAACAAGCACAAGAGGAAGAAGCTACTAGGAGGCCATATCTCTTGGATTTTTATTGTCGAAGTTGAAAGACAGAAGAGTAGGGTACATGGCAAGGGAATGATTGAATTGGGATTTATCGCTCTTGGATGCAACCTATTGATTGAACCGCACCATGTGCTGAGCATTGTCATTTGGGTTGGGAGGTTGTGTCTCTTCTCCCACAAGCACCTAGATCCGAGGTATAAAGTTATAATTTTAAAAGCACGTGTTATGAGACTTTTGGATTAGATTGAGAAAAAAATGATAAGGTTGATACTTAAAAATATAGATCATGTGTTTTTTGGTAGAACATTCAAGAAGTACAAATCTTTTAAGAAACGGTGAAAGATATTACATGTGTTTTTGGTAGGAAATTCAAGAAGTATAAAATCTTTTAAGAAATGGTGAAACATATTAGGCAACATTTGGATATTGATTTTTTAGTTATAAATATCGGTAACTAGATGAGTTCACAGGAGTTGCTCGTTGAAAATAATCATTATTAATTATGATATTTATTTTAATAAGATTTTATTTTTTTTTAAATATTTTTGAGATAAGTAGTTTATAAATTAGGTTTAAGTAATGTTTTGTTTTATAAAAGGATGATGAATGTTATTAAAAAAAAAAAAAAATCTAAGCTTGGTAGTGCATTTCCATCAATTTTTGAAACTACAGCAGGTTACATCCATATGTATGATAGTTAGGTGGTCACAACTTTCCCGAAGGGAAACCAAGTCTCTAGGCCACCTAACCACAAAATATGTCATCCAAAAAAATAAAATAATAAGTCTAACTAGCCATGCTATGTATGTCTGAGAGTCTTTCTTCTTCCTATTTTCTAAATATCTATAAATAGAACTACTAATAAGCCTAGAAATTTGAAACATTTTCATGCAAAAACTAGAACTAAAGAGGCATAGTCGCTACTCATCATCAGTTGAATCCACTGGTGCAAGGTCCTTCACAATGGAACCTGGCAGCTCCTTGTGGGGTATACATACAATATGCTTCTCTATTCGATTTAGCCGACCATTCTGTTGCTGCAATTGAAACTATATTTTTTAAAATTCGTTGGCGTATTTTTGGTTTCCACGGGAGGCTAAATGCATATGAGGAGGAAACTACTCTAAATATTTAGCTAGCATGCTCTTCATCAACCAAAACAAATGTATTTTATGCCTGTATTGAGATAATCTGCCACGATTGTGGCCTGGGTCAAGGATCACGGGTTGCCAATCATCTAAATCAAGTTCAAAATCCTCCTCATTCTATCAAATATCTGCCTCCCATTCTGCAATAAGTTTCTTAACCAGATTGGAGCTACTAGCGTGATATGCTTGAGTCACTTCCTAAATTATATGGGAGGTCGGCTTATGTCCCTGACCTAAGGACTAGTTTGGCTATTCTGAGAAGAGTAGGCCTTCCCCTGCCTCCAACTACCACGACCCCCAGAACCATTCTTACCTTTACCAGCAACCCAGACTGTGATTCTTCTTCTGCCGAACAGATGATGACTTGTGTCTAACTCTGGAGGTCGACCCAAATAGGGTGCAACTGAGAAGCTTCGCACTAACAAGGGTCACTCCAACTCTACAAACTGGTTAAAGAAATTTCAAACGAAATCAAACAAGTAAGGAACCTGCTTTGAATATTCCTGTTAATCGGCTACCAACATAGTTTAACAGTTCCATTTCTACAAATTTTCCACCATTTCCCACTAATGAGCCTAAATTGATTAACAACATCACACACATTCAAGACCCTTGAATTATCCAAGTACATCTCATAATTTGTCAATTCAACTAGTAGAACGTTACATAGAGAAAAGAAGAGGAATTTGGGCCAACAACTACCCTGAGCCCATGACCCACAAAACCCCTTACATCGAGACCCAATACAATGAAATTAGGCTATAGAAACCAAACCTGTTTTCCCATAATCAAGCCCATAATGATAGGAGTTAAGCCAAGAGCAGCCACGTGACTCAGACCGCCCCATAACCAGATAAGAGCGCCAAACCCAACATACCATATCCAATAGGTCTGGACTATCCCTAAAATGATACAACTGGGCTCTCCTAACCTCGACTCTATAATGACTAATGTTGAGGTGGAGGCTACAGAAAACCAAGACTCATATTCGAGCTCGCCCAAAGCCTGAATACCTTGGAACCAAAAAACATTACCATAGACCCAAACCCTTACCATTTCACATTTACCGGAGCAAGGAGTACCACAACATACAAAATAGTCTAACAACCAAACTTAGTAGGAACCCATGTGAGACAACCAAATCCCACACACCACAAACATCGGGACATACAAAACTAAAGGCTCAACCCAAACTAGAAACCATTCGAGGTCATGCTCTAGTAAGTTCCATTTCCAATCCCACCGAACCACAAAACCAAGCAGCTCATAGTTTGAAGGGAAAATATATTGATCTAAACATGCAGGGGCAACTAAATTAAGGGTGGAAACATACATACCTAGCAAAGCAGAGGGAAACCTTGCCTTAACGCTAGTCATAATTACTCTACCACTCTCAAGGATGGCCATTAAGTTGTGCATGCTCACTGCCACCTCTCCAAGTGTAGCATGCATGCGAAGGGTGGTCAGAAAAATCTAGTAGATATGCATTAAACAGTGGGAAAGGACAAGCCCAATGGGGCCAACTCGCACCCCGTTCAGGGGGATATATTGTTATAAATTAATTAATAAGAGTTATCTAGTTTTTTAAAAAATAAATTTTTCCTTGTAGAATGAATTTTGGCACTTCGGCACTTTGTTATATGACAATTACCATATAGAAAATTATTCAATAAATAAATAAATAAATGCATGGTTATACTCACATTTTCTATTTACGATGATTTTTTATCTCACATTTGAGACATTCAAAATGCTTATGAATCTTTAAATATTTTAAAACTAAATGTGAAACTAAGACAAATCATAATCACATTGATATATATTAGTTTACATATACAAATATTTCAAACACTAATATATATGTTTGTTTTTCTAAGTGGTTCATGAACCCTAAATATCACTGATCTCTACATCCATGGAATATTTGTACCAGGCATATCCACCTGAAGGGATCACTTACTATTGGCTCAACCATGGGGCTTAACCTTGAAGGTGTCGAGAGAATTGAACCAATGACCTCTCAATAACAAAGGTTCTTTGACGACAAGGACTCAACCCTTTAAGCTAACCCTCAAAGCTAGAACACATATATCTGGTGTGTTAAAAGACTTGAAGTTTAAAAATAATGACATTATATTGGATTTTTTTTTTTAAGAAATGATTATGAAGTTTGAATTAATGTAGTGTAGTTTGAAGACCGTAACCTTTGACATAGTGGACATTATCTTCAACTTCTGCTTTCAAAATGATTCAAAAAATTCTAAATGTTATGCATCTTTGTCTCCATGCTACCAGTCTAAACAAATTATCCATCTATATTCTCCAAAAAATGACTAGCACTAATATAAATCTGCAAAACATAGTTTATTACAACAAAAGAAAGCTACTAACCAGGATTCACCCCTAGCCCAAGAGTTTCTTTAGGTATATTATTTCCACGTTCAGGAAGGGAAGAAGAGGACTCTTCTCTTCAGACCATCATGTCTAGATTCAAATACATCTCCTATTGCACCTCGTGATCTTCAATTGCTTCACTAGTCTCCTTATCTATTCTGATTCAAGAAGGAGGGTCAAATTATCCATCGTGACGTTCAATGAGTTAGTTGCCACTTTCAAACTGGTCATTTTAGCTTCCACAAGGTTGAGCTTCTCACTGTGAAAATTGAAATGGGCTTGTGATTTAATGAGAATGATTTCTCCATGCCTTGAAATTAAATTGATCATATATTCCATGGATGTCAATAGCTAAGCAATATAGAAGGTATTGTTCTCATTCTCTTAATTGTGGGGATTATCCATTATTGCAACTACAACATTATCCTTCAAATCTCCCAAATGGAGTGAAGACCAAGCATCTAACTCTGCAAATTTTGAATCATGCCTCCTCCTCTTATACCCATATACTTTTTACATTCCTAGCTCAATTTTCCTCCATTTTCCTTCAATATCTCCTTGCTTACTCTGCAAACACCGAACATAGAGATCAGTAACCATAATTTGAAGCCTTCAAATCATACTTGGAACCATAAATGTCCATGAGCTCAACTAATAGAGGAAATTTTATCCTAAAAGTGCCCATGAAATTCTCATGCCAAATTTCCATGCATAATATGTAAACCAATCAAAATCCTCTAAATTTAAAAAGAGGTAAATGTAAATATTTTGGAGGGAAAATAAGTAAACTATTTTTAAATTGTACTGTTGCCTTATCTCCTTATAAGTTTACTCAAATTTCAAGTGTATAAACTCATTGGATGCGGAATTAAATTCCACATCCGACAAGTATCCATGATGCATACTTTTTAGAAGACCCACATTAATGAAAATTGGAGATACATTAAAAATCGTGTTCAACACACTTTTTAACATATATTCAAATTTTATCAATGTGGATCTTCTCAAAAATATGCATAATGGGTACTCATTTGATGTGGAATTTAATTCTACATCCAACGAGTTTCTATACTTAAAATTTAAATAAACCTATAAGGAGATAAGCCAAAATTGCAATTAAAAAAAGTAGTTTTCTTCTTTTCCCTCCAAAATTCATAACTCTTATTTTATGATTTTAACTATTATTTTATTATTTTTCCTTAGGAGACCACTTTTAGGCTAAAGTTTCCTCTAATGCATGTTTCCTGATGCTCAAATGCAGGAATTATAATTATAAAACTCCACTTAGATTTATTAACATTTATAATCACCATCCATCTAACCACTGACAGCTCTTGAAAAATGTGGGATATTTGGTTGATAACATGAAGCCAATCTCAGTATAGATAAAGAGTCATCAAAATAAGAAGAATGCAAGTATATAAAACAATACCTCTACGTATGCACTGACATTAGTACAATATATGCCCCATCCCTTGATTTGAATTATGGATTCATTTATTATTTCCAATTCCCTCCTTATAATGGCAAAGGTTTATAAATGGATTGTTCCTCATCCAAAACCATCACACCCTAGTCCAATGGAACACCTTTATTTGCTAACAAATAAGCCATGGCATTAAAATTTCTTTTAATATGATAAATTCCACACTCTCAAATTTGACCAGTTGGAGGCTTATTGTATGAAAGATAGGAAGTTGAATCTACTATGAACTCTTATTTAGCTTGATCACTTGCTGAATTACAATCATCAATTCACCAAAAATAGATAGATGATGAATATCCCAAGAAATTGCCAAGTCTAATTCTCACCAGAGTGCTAGATATTTAGCTTGATTGTTGGTTGAAGTTCCTAAACCCAAAGTGTATTGGATCTCTCTTTCTTCATCGAGGCAAAAAATAACCCCTCCTGCTCCAACTTCCCTAGGGTTTCCCTTCAAAGCTCCGTTAGAAAGGGAATTCCACTCCTTATTTTTCCTCCATTTCTAAAATTCATCCAGATCCATTCTAATTAGGAAACATTTATCACCATAAGGTTTTATTTTGAATTTTCCAACATGATTGGAAGGAATACCCAAATTAAATCAATATCTTTCACTCATGGACAACACATTTAAGTCCTCTAGGTAATAGGCTCGAGTCGAGATTGCCTCAAAGAGAAACCGGGTTTCTTTAAGGGTAGATTTAACAAGATTGGGGTAGGAATTATTGAAAATTGCTTGGTTGCGAGCGATCGAAATCACCCAACACAAATATTTGAAATATCCATCAAACACCTCATACCCACTGAGTCTGACTTACATTTCCAAGGATTTTTTTGAATCCACTACACAAACATTTCTTGCCAACTCTCAGGGATAGCAATGTTATCAATCGCTTTTTACAGCACTAGCTTCCAAACCTCCATTGTGAGTGGACGCAACCAAAAAACATGAGGGGTATTTTCTTTAGTATTTTCATAGAAGACACACTATGAATCCCTATGGACACTTCTTTTTCTAATGTTTTCCACAGATAAAAATTTTCCATGAAACAATTCCCAACAGAAAAGATTGATTTTGGGAAATTTCATCTTTGTTCCAAATTCTACTCCACAAACGATCTAGATGGGGATGAGGGATATTTTGGATCAAAATTTCATAACTCTCCTGAATTGTATATATATTTTTCTTGTTGACCATTCATATTAGATGATCCAACTTGGTGGTGACTATTGGAATGATTTTTTTTAATAATGATTTAACAACTATTTTTCTATGAATTCTAAATAAATCCTTGCAAATTTTATGATCACTTTGTGTGTATCCTTATATGATGAAATTCTAAGGATTCCCCAATGGGTGGAAAGTGGATTACATGAAATGGTAAATCAATTAACTAACAAATCATTTTCATTCAAAGATAAAGGTCTTAATAAGGGCTCTGGAAGTAGTCAAGGAATACATGGAAAATGAGTATATAGTAATATCTTTGTATAAGGTACGTACAATGCTAATGCCAATTTAAATAAGAATAATACGCACAAATATGTAGTGGAAAAATTCATCATATCATTAAAATTTTAGAAAAAACAAGGAGATCGATAAAAAATTGGAATATTTAAAGACAAACAAATGAAGATGTAAAGGAGGCAATAACAGTGTTAGGTTAATCTTGACCCAGTCTTAAAGTAGTTGAGATAACCTTCAATTATTGATTGATGGGTTAATTGATTATGATTTATGAGCACATGGTTTTATTAAATTATTGTATTTGATGTGATTAAGCATATTTAAAGGTTTCAATAATTATGTTATAATATGCTTCAATTAACTTGTTCTAGTCTAGCTTGGCCATTTGGCCAAGGATAATAGTTAGCTATTAGTTGTTGGTTCTCATAGTTAGGGGTTTCCAAGAAAAAATATGTGTTATGTGTTCATTATCTATGCTTATATTTTTTTATTATTATTTATTTTTAACATTTGGTATCAGAGTTTATTATTGGCTTTAGGAGAATGCATTTGTTTCTAAGGGTTCAATTATCTTAGGTTTATGACAAATCCAGTTTACTCTATGGTGGTGATTCATGTGGTGAAAGAGAAGTGTGAGAATTATAAAATTGAGAAAAACAAATTTGAAAGGAAAAAAGTGTGTTATGGAAACTCAATATGGAGGATATTTATAAGCAAAGAATAGTGGGTTGTTGTGGATCTTAGTACTTCACCTATAGGTATGTCAATGAAAGACTAGATGAAGTTTTGTATGATGGCAGAAATCACAATCTAGTTGTGTATTTTATATTTAGTGTTGTTAAATGTCTTGAGAGAAGATACAACCAAGATATTATGGGATAATTTAGGGTCTTTGTGTCAGTTTAAGTCCTTGATAAACAAAATTGTCCTTTGAAAGAAGTTGTACCTACTAACGGTTAATGATGCAGATTCAATGAAAGTGCATCCAATTTCCTACAATATCGTGGTAAGTCAATTGTTATTTATTGTAACACCCCATAATGACCCCTACGTTGTATGTGTACATATCTCTATAAGGTTGGCCAAAAAGGTTGGGTTGGGCATGTGTTTTCATGTGTATATACTTGTTTTGAGGCCTATGTGCCTATGTTTATATGTTTGAAGGTTAGAATGTTTGTTTTATTAATGCTAATGATCCAAGAAATGTAATATGTAAATCACAACCATGTTTATAACTTACGTTGTTGTTGTAGACTGAACTAGCCATGAGATATGGGCGTCACAAGCTCCACAAGAGAGAAAGGAGAGGAGGTTGAACTATGAAATGGTCCCTAAACCATGAAAACAATATAATAATCATAAAGTTACTTTATGAATATAAATAAAAGTCACGAAACATGGTCAAAGCCTAACTCACCACCTAATTCTATCAAATAACTTTAAAATGAAAAAAGGGACAAGGTCAATTACGTGAATTCCTAAGTGGTGGGCATAAGTTCATCATGCAACACTTGGCAGAAATATCACATGCACACGTAACTTAAGCTTCCCATCATTATATATGTCATTCAATGCTCATTCGACCATCATTACTTATTGGCACCTTAATGGTTCATACCTGGTTCATTGTTGATCCATTTCTAGTTTGTTGTTGGTTTGTGCTACAAACTTAAGGGAAAGTGAGATTAGAAAGATAATGAGTCCTAACATTTAGTTAATTATCATGCATTCCTTAATGGAATTCTATGTCCAATCTCCCTTGTTCCTCTTGGGTAAGGCTGGATATTTCAGGTGGAATTTGTTGTGTGGAATTGTCAAGTGTGTGACTTGAGGAGTGTCCCGAATACTCCTGAGGCTAGGTGGAGGTTCTAAAGATAAAACACTAATAATTCCTATTGTTCTATGCTAAAATCCGAAATATAGTTGTGGCACAACTCAATGGACTAAAAAGGAAGAGAAGGGGGTACACTACGTTGGATTGTGCAAGATGGAGGATGCAAGGCTATACTTACGGAGCATGTTAGATTTGGTACCCCTCCTATGATCCAAGTGTATATTGGGGGCCATTGCACATTCCACTTGGACCCCCACCATTATTTCTTTCAATTTTTTAGTTTCCTTATTTGTAGCACAATTTACTATTGATGGTAGTTTTTCGGGTCCTGAACTTCTGGAGCCGTTTTGAGGCCCTAAACAACGTTTTTTGGGAAAATTGGGACCAATATGGGTTGCTAAAATGATGTTGGTCATTCAAAAGTTGTATTCCTTGGATATATATTTATAACAAGGTATTGTGCACATCAAACGAAGATCGTATGCCAAAGTTACAACCCTAGGAAGTTGATGTACCAATTTACCCAAAAGGGGCCCATAGTTTGGTGCTTCATCTCCTAGGGTTAGGTTTTTGGATGTTTAGGCTTTTCCATTGTTTCTCAATAATAAATAGGCCTTTGAGCCTCATTGTAACACAGTTCAGAGGCATGTAGCCATCACATCTTGTCTCAGAGATAAGCTACCATCGCCTAAGCTAGTCTTATTCCCATTATGTTTCTAAGCTAGTATTTGATATTAATGAAACGAAGTGTTATTTCTACTACATATTTGTATTTATGGTTATATTTGTAACTTGTTGTGTTCATATTTAAATCTAGATTATCCTAGTACCTATTAGGTAATGTGTATGATTTTAATTGACTCTAGTTGAGTATCTTCCCATGTGGAGTTATAGCCCCTACTTCGAGGTGACCCATCAATGATATATTTGGATCATTGTGATCTACAACTTGGTGGAATTTCTAATATTTGCAGCTAGTCGATGGATAATTATTACTGATGCAAATATTAGATTCCAATTTTTACTATTTTAAAGTAATAATATTTTTAAGTTTTATTATTTTAAAGCATTATTATATTTAATCTTTTTACTTATTAAAATAATAAAACTACTTTTTCAACTCGTATTTTTAACTTATATCCCTAAGTTTTTACTCAAATTTCGAGCGAGGATACTCGTTGGATGAAAAATTTAATTCCTCATTCAAGGAGTACACATGTTGCATACTTTCTATGGACCCTGCTACATGAAAAATGAGAAATACATGAAAAACGTGATTGCAATCATGTTTTTCATGTATTTCTCATTTTTCGTGTAGTAGGATACATAGAAAGCATGAAACATGGGTACTCCTTGGATGAGGAATCAAATTATACATCAAATGAGTGTTTCAGATCGAAATTTGAGTAAACCCATAGGGAGATAAGTTGAAAATACGAGTTGAAAAGATAATTTTTTTTTTTCCCTCTAAAATTTGATGATGTAATCTAATCTTATTTTATTATATCCACTATTATTTTATAATTTCCTTAGGAGGCCCATTTTAGACCTCAAAAATCCCCTAATGAAAGTTTTCCTGGTCTAAGTCCCAACAGAAGGCATTCGTTGAGTTGAAGCACCGCCTCTGCACTACACCGATACTCACATTGCCAGACCTGCAACAGCCTTTTGAAATCGGGACAGATGCCTCAAACTATGCTATTGGTGCAATCCTCACCCAAAACGTCCATCTAGTGGCCTATCATAGTGAAACACTTTCCGATACAATTAATAAGTACCCCACCTATGATAAAGAGATGTATTCCATTTTGCAGGTTTGCTGACAGTGGAAACACTACATTCTAGGGAAGGAGATGTCATCCACATCAATCATCAACCTCTTTAGTTTATGCAGACACAGGGAATTTGTAGAACGATCGCCATCAGAAGTGGTCTACATATTTGCAACAATTCCCCGTGAACATTAGATACAAAAAGGGCATCACCAATCATGTTGTAGACTGCCTCATCCAACCCCCAGTTGCAGCACTAACTATTGTTCTCAACTCTTGTGGTCATGAGACCTCTCAATGGCGCAACTATACAAAAATGATCTAGAGTATGCCTCCACATACTAGATGCTAGTATATGGAAAGCGAGTTCCTGATTTCCATCTCCAGGACTCATTATTATGCTACTTGGGCCACCTTTGTGTTCCTTCAAGCGAGCGTGCCAAGCTCATTTGGTAGACGCACTACAGTCGAGTCGGAGGACACTTTGGTGTGGAGAAAATTGTGGTTGTACTACAAAAGTACTTTTATTTGCCCAAATGCTAACTAGATGTTAGGAAATATATCAGATCCTATATTTCCTATGAAATCGTCAAGCCAACAATCAAGAAGCAAGGCATGTACACTCCTCTTCCTACTCCCAGCTAGCCATGGGAATCCATCTTCATGGACTATATGTCTGGCCTCCCTTATACAAAGATGGTAATAACTATGTACTTGTGGTCCTAGACATGTTGTACTTGTTTCCTGTAGGCAGTGCTTGGTTACAAAAACTATGCCAGGAAACCAACTCAACCAATCTTTGGGCTCAAGCTGGCCCTTGAACCAAAGGGGGATCCCTCAGTTGTTATGAGGCTTTGTTTAACGTTGTTCACTTGTCACTGAACAACAGCCTTTCAAGCACAATGGCCAATTTTATGGTTTTAATTGGGGGTGGTTGGCGATCAATGACAAACCCTATTCATATTAAATGCCTCTCTCATAGGGTCCCTTCTGAACGTGTCAACTTCCAACCTAAAAGAACGACTTGATTTGTATTAGAATTTGACAGAAGAATGTAAGGATATTTCTAATAATTGAGCAGCCAGACTGATTACGTAACAACTAGGAAGATTTGGATGCATGTACAAGATTTCTACAACCCGAGAAAACATATTCAGGAGAAAATAGAAGGACAAACAATAACTAATTTCAAAGAGGAGCTAGATTAGATAGACAGTCTGCTACACTAATCTCTTTAGAGAATTATAAATCTGCAGGGGATTTCAGAGAGATTGAAACACAATCTTTTCTTACCCAGGTCTTCTATAATACTATGGACATGTGTAGAAAACAAATATGGAAATACTGGAAAAACATACAAGAAACACAAAATCCTATCAAACCAGAGCCATAAGGCTTTCATTAGAATTCTACAAAAGAATCTATTACATAGTTTAAGAGCCTTGGCATCAAAAACCCACCCTTGTTTATTACAAATAAAACAATATATAGACTAAATATCCCCTAAACTGTTATAATAATCCTAGAATGAAATTTTGAACTATATATTAAAAATAAATAATATTTCCTTATTAGCTGCAAGAAATCTAGAACTGTTGCAAGTATCTGCCTCGAAATATGGAGTTGGTTGAACAACTGTTGAAAATCTGCAGAATGATCATCTTGTTGATCTTTTGATGTTATGAATGTTGATATCTCCATGCCTTTAAAATCTAGAGTTGTTGTTTTTGCCATTTGCCTTTCAATTGATATTTCCGTGCATTGAAATCTGGGGTTGGTGAAGTTGTTGTTGAAGATCTGTTTGGAATGTTTTTAGGTCACTTTTTTACAATACTTCACTAATTTCAAAACCATAGATGTTTTCAAATATTCCATCAATAAATTTGGTATTTTCATGAATTTACTAAATAAATTCAAAAGGTATCTCCTCAAATAATAAACTTATGGATAAATTCATCCACTTATTGAAATTATGTCGTGTTTTTATTTCTCATATATTTACAAAACTATGTGTGGTTTTGTAAATCCATGTCCTGTTTCTCCTTCCCTATAAAAACTCATTTACTTTCACACTGTATTGACGTAAATATCTTTTTGCTCTCCTTTACATTAATTTCATCAATATATGATTGCAAAGCCTCCCTTTATTCATTTTCATGCACTGAGAATTTATTTTACCTGTAGTTGTAACACATTAACTTGTAATTTCATTTTACCCACTTTACCTTCCATTGTGAAATAAATTTATTTCATAATAGTATTCCCACCATATAAAATTCTAATTAATATTGGGTATGGTTTTCGGGCGCCCTCCTTAGTGGTAAATGGTTTTGGATTTTAAGTGCCGAATTCATGAGATGGTGACCTATAGGTTTGGGCATCTGCTTTTCGGACCCCCGGGGAAATGGCCAAGGGGGGTCCGAAATCACTTTTTAAATGTTGGATTAAATTACCTATATCTACCCATATCTTGAGTCATGAAAGATAAGGAGAGTTTAATTAGTTAAATGTGGGGCGGGCCATAGGATTTGACCTTTAGCTTTGAGTGCCCTTATGATTAGGATTAAATTTTATTTTTTATAATATAATTTTAATTTTAAATAATTAATTTCATAAAAATATATATATATATTTTTAAAAAATTAAAATAATTTTTAAAATTAAAATATTATATATAAAAAATAAATAGATCATCCAAACGCATAAAATTTATATATTCCATCAATAATTAACTCAGAAGGAAATAGACATTTCACACTGAAAATTTTTAATTTTCAGTGTGCCGAAATATGTTACAATGAGACAGATTTTCTAAGATGGCTATATTGGTAGCCTGCGAGAAGAGTATCACCACAGAGGATAGTGCCAAACTTTTCTTTGAACGATTATGGGTACATTTTTGGACCCTGCAGACCATTATATTAGATCAGGATAGTAGGTTCCTTAACACATTCTGGTCAAGCCTCTGGACACTATTGGACACCAAGCTCACCAAGTCGACTGCCTTCCATCCCAAGACTGATGGCCAAATGGAGGTCGCCAATAGGATGATATTGCACATACTCCACATGTACAACTTCAAGCATCCTCGAACCTGGGATGAGAGTCTTCCATATGTGCAGCGAAGTTATAATATATTTCCCAATAGTTCGACTGGTTGCAGTCCCTTTCAAGTGGGTCTAGGATTTCAACCATTATGTCTGACTGATGTTTACATGCCTCACGCGGCTACAAAAATAGAATCCAAACACGTATTATCTAAGGCTAACAAAGTGACCAGATTTATTGAACATATCTAACACATCCACCAACAAGTTCATCACATCTTGTAGAAGTCAAAGTACAAGCAGCGACATGATCAACATCGAGTGCCACAGAAGTTTCATGTGGGTGACAAAGTTTGGTTACATTTGTAGAAAGAATGCCATACATAGCCCATCGGAAGCTCAAACCACTATGATATGGTTCTTACACCATTACCAAGGTTGTGAGAAACAATGATTTTGAGCTCAGCATTCCCCCATTCCTTGGCATGCACCCAATGTTCAATGTGGACCGTATTCAGCCATACTTCTATTGAAGCCCTGAAAATCGAGTCTACAACAAGGGGGATACCAGCCCTGTCCGGACCTTGGTTGGTAGCTCCTTTTCCATTTGGCATAGCGTGTTCGACTGTGGATATGGGACCAGTTTCCCAATTTATGAGTGTGTGTGTGTGTAGAATTTGATATCTCTGATCTAACATTTCCTAATTAATATGTTCTAATTTTAACTTTAATCTAATGACATGCAATTGTATTCTAATAAACAGAAATATCTAAGTCTATACTAACCCGGGATGTAATCTTTCTTCTATGCGATCTAAAATGATTTCAGATAACAATCGGTAATAAAGATCATTCAACTGTTAAAAGAAAAGAATTCAATATAGATGAACCACTTTGCATAAAAAGTTAGACGAAATAGTTGTGAAAAACATATCGCATAATAAGCTACTCATACATTAAGCATAAATAAATAGCTATCATTGTACAAAAGTTCCAAATGATAACTCAGGCATTCACGCATTAACATATAAACAACTGAACTTGAATATCACTTTAACACAGGAAATAGAAATAGTTAAGAGATAGAAGTACCATTTATAACTATTTCTACTCATGAGCTTCAAGTGATAATGATTTATCTCTTCTCAATCCAACATCCACTAAGAGTACAGAAGTGCAACATCAGTAGCAGATATTAAATGCAAAAATCAACAAATCTTGTTCCATTCATTCATCAAAACCTCCTTGGAGGGTGCAAAAGTGCATGTTCTGAGGACAATTTTTTGATAAATTTCTGGACCCTTCTCTAAATGAATGAGAAGGTTTTAAATACTACTAACTATATCTAAACATAACTTATTTACAAAAATATAGGATACGGTTTAAATGACCGTCCTCTCTCTAGGCAAAAATAAAGCAAAATTATTTCTAAAATTAAATCTAACCTCTAACTATTTTTGTATCTACTCCTTAAATTTGCAAGCATTCATCATTTGCTTGAGAAGAGTCGGTTGGCCGACTTCAGCCTTTAATTTCCCTGTGAAAACAGAGTCAGCAAGAGCTAGTGCCATCTTTTCGGTAGAATTAATGATGCTTTTGAGAGTCATACACTAGCTGTGTGGTTTCACTAAATAAGCCCAGTAAGAATCCCAATTCAACTTAGTTAATCTTTTAATGGATTCTGCCTTTTCTTGAGCTTTCTGTTTCCAGTCTACTTGCAGTTGTTGTACCTTTGGTAGATAACTTGGAGTGGTTTCTGAGATTAGATTTGCTTTATGAAAATTTTCATTTATGCAATCAATAAGGATGTTGGCTGTTGTAGATGCTTCCTCTGCTGCTTACTCAGCTTCCCTGATCTGTGTATCCCATTTGTTAAAGAGCATTTCTTTATGATTGTCATTTATTATTGGTGCGCCTGCTCTTTTTCCCTCCTCTGTTTCTTGCCAGGCCAAATATTTAGTAACTCGTCTATCAATTAAATCATAGTCATGTCGTAGTCCATCAAGCTTTTTTTGTGCTTCATTGTTGGCATTGGCTTGTTGCAACTATTGCTGCAAAACTTGTATCATGTCTTCCTTTTCCTTCAGCAGTTGTTGTACTTCAGATGCTTTATCAATAGTTGCAGAAGCATAAGCTCCTACGATTTGGGATAATTTGGTGAGATTCTCAGTTGGATCAGTAGTAGGATCTTGCCACAAGACATCCAATTGCTCTGCATCATGAGAGATTGCATTTTCCAATTTCCTCTTCTTCCTTTGTTTTCTTACTATTGCCTTATGTTGTGGACTATAAAATACATCAAGAGGAGTAATTTCCTCTACCTTGAGTATAAGTTCAGAGGAGGGGGTGATAGGAATGTGTTCCATGTCTGAGACATTGTCGATTGTTCCTGTGACCATATCTTATGTTGCCTGTACATTACTTACAGGTGTCTTTGTACTTCTCCCTTCAAGATTGATTAGATCATTGAAAGTCTCCCATTCTTTGTCTAGCTCAGTTCTATCTGATGGTGGCTAACCGATGAGAGGGGGAAGATCTACCTGTGGAGAGGTTAACACCAGTCGCTATGCAGGCTCTTTTGATTGGGCATTATCCTTTACTGACCCTTCGCTTTTGCCATGGTCACTTTTGGACTTTTTAGAATGTGCTGATGTTTCTTTCCCGGACTTGGATTTAGATATGTTTGTACCAGAACTTTCACTGAGGCTAATACTTGGAGTTGGTTCCCTTGCGGGTTCTAAACATAGTTTTTCCAAAGGGACATTAGCTAACCTTCTTTCCCTATATGTTTTGAACTGCTGAAACTCTGCCGGAGGGAGTCGCGTTTGAGCTGAGTGCAGAATTTCTTCAAGTGTACTTTTCTGTTGGAATATATCGTCAAAACAATCCTCTTCTTTGGAAAAGACCTTTATTTTGACTGTTGCAGTGAAATTCTTTACAATGTCATAAGGGTCGAACGGCCTTCTTTGAAACTTGAACAATTGTATACACATTATGTTATTCACTTCCTTGAATGCATGGCCCACATCAAATAGCGAAAAGGCTCCACAGGCTACAAGAAATTATGGCCAAATGGCCTTCTTTTTGTCTTTCAAATCTTTGGTCAAACCCCCTTCTGAACAGGTTTGATAAGCGATTTCTTGCGCCATGAGTTTGTCAGGAACATACAAAGGTAAGATGTGAGGGGAAACGTCACTTCCGAATACCCTAACGTATGTAAACAATTCCTCTCTAAACCATCTCGCGATTGTGAGTGTATCTGCCTCCGCTTCAGGAGAACATCTTGGGGCATCTTTGTCGTACAATATTTTGTAAAGGGGTAACATAACTCCATGACAAATTTTGTAGAAAAATGGGGGGAATTTAGAATCCCACAATTCTTTGTGATAAATGTGAATGGGTAAAGGGTCTTGAGTTGTCCATTTCCATCTCAATATGGGAAACTTTGAAACATAGCAAATTGCATTCATTACATATGCCGATAAGTAAAATGGGGGATAAATTCTCTGGGAAACAGTTCTTTTAGACCGGTAATTTACAATGGCAATAGCTAAGTTGTATGATAGTATTCTAGACCAATCCATAATAGTAGAATTAACAGCGGCATCCAACAAAGGTAGCCATTCAAATGAGAATTTATTAATATCTGGTATCCCGTAAATTCTACAGAGCATAGCAGCAGCAAAGCAATATGGGAAAGTGAGAGAACTAGTACTACACATACCGTGTTTATCTTTTTTCAATGGCTCATCTCTCCTTGACCAATATTTAGTGAATTCTACCAGGTCTTCATTTTCTTTGAAAAACTTCTCTATGAACTGTTTGTTGTAAGTCACCTGTGGCTCCAACAAATGATACATGAGTTTCAAATCTTGTTGAGCGAATGAGCCAATAATTCCTCGACCCTGAGTCTTAAACTGTCTGTTTTTAATGTCTGCGTTGTCCAGTACCCATTTAACCATGTCTGTATAGGGGAGAATTTTGGGCCGTGCCGCTATTCGGTGCAAGAATGAACAGGCTAAATCCGCGACTGATGCTTCAGAGGAACCCTATGAACCAGCAGAAGTCGTAACCTCCATCACCTTGGGATTCTCTTCCTCAAGTAGATTATAGATGCCTTCCCAAGTGGAAATACCCGCTTCTCTGTTACAGGCAGTGTCTGTGTACAAGGGCGCCATTTCTTTATCTTCAGACATCGGAGCCTTGTCTTTCTTCCCCATAGTATCTTGTATACTGCTTTGTATATTTCTTTGTTCTTCATTCCTGCAGTTTACAAGTGAGGTGAGAGTAATGATAAGGAACATTGACAGCAAAGCTTTAAATGCTAAAGACATGCAAAAGTATACCACCTTACGTGAACTGCCTCTTTGATAAACACAAAACCATATTTTATTAACAACTGGCAACTAACTCATTAATTAGCATTAAAGCGCATAACCAGTTTTCGTTTTATGGAAAGAGTTTTCTCGAATAGTGAGCCAAAAGGTTCTGCGATGGAGCGATTTTGCGATTTGCTTTGCAATATCGCAGATTACTGTATCGCATTATCGCAATATCGTTCTGTTATTCTTTCGTAAGATTGCTTTGCCGCTTTATCGCAATATCGCATGGTCATAATATCGCATTTTCGTTGTATGTGCTCATTTCGTGTTAATGTATTTCTTGCGAGGTGCGATTTTGCGATATACGTTATCGCATATCGGCGTTTTCTGCGGTTTTGCGGTGTGAGTGCATTTTAAGGCATGCGATGCGATATATATGTTTCTTAATATGTAATCTCGCATTGCAATCTCGCAATCTTAGTGTTTGGGTAGTAAGTAGGTGTCCTATTATCCTTTTCGTGATGTGATATTTCTTGAGTGATTTTGTCTTTCCTCATCATGAAACTTAAGCTTTCTAGATTTTTCAAAGGTATTTTCCTAAGTTTATGATGGTAAGTTTTATTAAAAAGAAAATACAAATACTAATTCATTTTAAAATTATTATTTCTTTTTTACTAGGGGTCCCCACTTATTTAGTATTAGTAACAACACTAAATAAGAAGGGGGGTTGTTGGTGGCCACAACAATTGGCGATCCACTTGGAAGAACCAGTTATCTTTGTCTTTGTTTTGAATTTTCTAAACTTCCAAAACAGAAAATTCCAGAAAGTTAAACTTTATTATAGAAAGATAAAGTACACTATGCTTTAACCTGTCAATGATATTTTGTTTCAACTATTTTCAGCTTTGATTATTTGCTTCCTCAAGCTAGTCCTTGTATTTACATAAGCCATTACTTGGTTTGTAAAGATAAAACAAAGTCTTCTCTGTAAACCAGTTTTAAATATGCTCATTTGTCGTAGGTAGAGCCTCTGCTGCCAGCAGGTGTTTATAGCCTCGACAGGGTTACCTGTTACCCAGCAATGATCCTGTATCGTACTTAAAGAAACATACAATTTTCAAAGAGGAATCCATATCCACACTTATTGCTTTCATTTTCTTTTTTACCCCTAAAGAACAATATCTTGGTTCGATAGCCAATTTATGACACAGTCATTCACTTGATTTATAACTTTGTTGAACAAGCTGGCTCATGATGAGACACCTTGCCTCTTGATTGCAATAATCTTGAGTCATTTCCCTGTTGTGGTATGCAGTATTGGCAAAGTCAGCAAGTTATAATATCTTTGATTATGATAAGCTGGCTCGTGATGAGACCTCTCACTCTTTAAGATAAAGTGTATCCTTGGATTATTCCTCTCAAAGTTGTGATTTCCTTAGTAGGGAGGAAGTCATTGTTTCCTTAAGATAGCTCTAGACGACAATAGTAGAGTTCTCGGAAAGAGCTGTTCTACAGAGAATATTTGTTTTGTTATTGATACCTTTCATTGTATTGATATAAAACAATTTCTCACTAAAGGTCATTTTCATCAAGTTTTATGAAGTTGAAACTAGTGTCATTTCTAGGCTAGAGTATTTAACTGTATCTTTCAATAATAAAGATCAATTTTCTAAAAGATTTGCTATTTATACAAGTGAAAAACAAAATCTGAAATATATTCGACGTCTTTTCATAAATGCCTAATGTAACCATTCACAACTTGCTTTATTATGGGAGAAATATTTAAGGAAGAATTAGGAATTTTCTGATGAGAAGTAAAGATTCCCTCGAACATGTATGTGATATGAAAAGGGCTAATTGCTTCCTTTATTTTTAATCTGAAGAACTATTAAAAATAAATTGTCTACATAAACAAACTAACTACATTAATTCTACTCCTATTCTAACCATATAAATGAAAATGACTAGGTATAGTCATAATTCTAGTGTAACCATTCTCTCATTTTTATTCCTGCATATATATACAGTTCGAATGTTAGCAATAAAAATAAAAATCTTATTGAACTAAGAACATTAAATCTGAAATCGAAATATACAACTATTGTTAGAAATTTATTTAAAACTTCCTTCTTATGAAATTTTCTTTCCAATTGAATACCAATTGGATCATAGAAATCTGGATGGATCTCTGCTAAGGATTAAGAAATGCTCAAATGAAGGGATGACAGGCCAGGTTGAGGATATAAATTTTTAGATTCAAAGGTCTGGAGGATATTGTTAGTGTTATGTGTAAATGTTAAGCTATTGGTAGTTTTCCATGAAGAGAATGAATCAATGAAGAATGGATGGAAATCTTTCAAATGAAACAGAATGTTAGTAATTAAATTGGATTGCTGGAAAATTTCTAAAAATACATTCTCTTGTTGATATTGTCTTAGAGAAGATAGAAGCTTTTGATAAAACATTGACATCGATTGAAATTTAAATTGAAATAGCTTTTGATGCTTTTGAAAAACTTCAATTTTCCAGTAAGGCAATACATTAATTGAATGTTTGATAGTGAGGTGCTCAATATGCCAGCATAATGTATCAAAAATCTGAAAATTAAAATCTAAAAATAAATCTGATTTTATACAAAATAAGTGAGTAGGTGAAAATAGACTGAAATCACTATGTGTACAGTTATTGTTACAGCACAATTGGAAACGTTTTGAAATAATTTCCTTTCCACAAGGATTGGCCAGAATTATGGAATTTGAGTAATTTTGAATTCCATCTTGTGAATTAGAAAGAGAATTATGATTATGAACAGGAAAGAAGGCTTGATCATGATATGAATCATAAATTGGAATATTTTCTTGAATAGTGAAATCATGAGGATAATTTGCTGCTATAGAATGAGGATTGGTTGGAATAATTTCTAAATTAAAATATCTCTCATTCTCAGATGTTATTTGAAGTTTCTGCTGATTTCCTCGAGAAAAATCAACATCTTCAATGTCAGAGTAGTTATCATAGATGACTTAACCAGATTCTCTAGATTTCCCGTCAATCTCACCTAGTATATCAAAACAAGGAGGGACAAGAATTTCATGTTCGTTAATAGCAAAAGAATGATCTGTAATTGCTTCTTTATCTTGATCAAAACTTAATGGTGATTCATTTAGATCAGCCTCTGTATTTTCTGGAATATCATTAATACCAGGAGGGGAAGAACTACCATCATTAAAAATATCAGGATAAAGGGAGAAATGTGGTTCTGAAATAATGCATTTAAAAATATCTCTGTTTGAGGTTTCTTGTGCATTATGTTCATCATGGAAAGATTTAGAAATTTGTACAGCTATTTGCATGCTATTATTTACCTTGATTGTTGCTTGCACTTGCTGATTTGCAATCTGATTTTCTGAATTTACCTCAAAGTTGCTTTCATATTTCAAGGAAGCTCTTTCTCCAAAATTGTTGTTGTTGTCTTCTTGTATTTGATCATAAATATTTTCTAAGCTTTGCGAAACCTCTTCATCACCATTTATTGACACATCCAAATTGGATTTCTCATTTGTGTTAGAAGGAATTGAATAAAGCTTGGACTAATTTCATATGGATCGGGAATAAGAGGCCAAGAATAATTATGTTCAAACCAATCTAGTGATTCTTCTTTTATGGGTTCATTTTTGACATTGAATTTTAAACAATTCAAATGAAATCGAATATTAAAATCTCTAACAGACTCATTTTCTTTTCGTAGATACTCAATCTCATCATATGCCTGATCATAATCATAGTGGTCAAATTTACAAACAAAAATTGTGACAAATTGATCCCAGCTATGAATTAAGGCAACTGGAAGAGTTCTACACCAGTTCCTAGCTTCTGCTACAAACGTGAGAGTAAAAATTCTACATAAAATGCCTTCATCAATTCCTTGAAAATTAGAATTTGAAACATTATGAATAAATTGAAGGGCATGATTAAAAGCAGAAGAATTTCTCTTACCATTGAGTTTTTCCTGAGACAAGAGTCTTACCACTTCGGATGGAGTATTGGAAGATGCATGTACATGGATTAAACTCCAAATTGGAAGTTTAAGAGGAGCCATCGTAATTTAATGTTAAAATCGAAAAGACTCCATTAGACAACTTATTTCAGGCCCTCCTTCTAGCGCCAAATATGTTGAAGCCCCGAAAATTGGGTCTACAAAAAGGGGGATATCCCGCCTGGTCCGGACCTTGGTTGGCAGCTCCTTTTCCATTTGGTATAGCAGGTCTGACTGGGGATATGGGGCCAGTTTCCCAATTTATGAGTGTGTGTGTGTAGAATTTGATATCTCTAATCTAACAGTTCCTAATTAAGATGTTCTAGTTCTAACTTTAATATAATGACATGCAATTGTATTCTAATAAACAGAAATATCTAAGTCTATACTAACCCGGGATGTAATCTTTCTTCTATGCGATCTAAAATGATTTCAGATAACAATCGGTAATAAATATCATTCAATTGTTAAAAGAAAAGAATTCAATATAGATGAACCACTTCGAATAAAAAGTTAGACAAAACAGTTGTGAAAAACATATCGCATAATAAGCTACTCATACATTAAGCATAAATAAATAGTTATCACCGTACAAAAGTGCCAAATGTAACTCAGGCATTCATGCATTAACATATAAACAACTGAACTTGAATATCACTTTAACACAGGAAATAGAAATAGTTAAGAGATAGAAGTACCATTTATAACTAGTTCTACTCATGAGCTTCAAGCGATAATGATTCATCTCTTCTCAATCCAACATCCACTAAGAGTACAGAAGTGCAACATCAGTAGCAGATATTAAATGAAAAAATCAACAATTCTTGTTCCATTCATTCATCAAAACCTCCTTGGAGGGTGCAAAAGTGCATGTTCTGAGGACAAGTTTTTGATAAATTTCTGGACCCTTCTCTAAATGCATGAGAAGGGTTTAAATACTACTAACTATATCTAAAAATAACTTATTTACAAAAATATAGGATACGGTTTAAATGATCATCCTCTCTCTAGGCAAAAATAAAGAAAATTTATTTCTAAAATTAAATCTAACCTCTAACTATTTTTGTATCTGCTCGTTAAAATTGCAAGCATTCAGCATTGGCTTGAGAAGAGTCGGTTGGCCAACTTTAGCCTTTAATTGCCCTATGAAAACGGAGTCAGCAAGAGTTGGTGCCATCTTTTAGGCAGAATTAATGATGCTTTTGAGAGTCATACACTGGCTGTGTGGTTTCACTAAATAAGCCCAGTAAGAATCCCATTTCAACTTAGTTAATCTTTTAATGGATTCTACCTTTTCTTGAGCTTTCTGTTTCCAGTCTGCTTGCAGCTGTTGTACCTTTGGTAGATAACCTGGAGTGGTTTCTAAGATTAGATTTGCTTTACAAAAAATTTTCATTTATGCAATCAATAAGGATGTTGGCTGCTGTAGATGCTTCCTCTGCTGCTTGCTCAGCTTCCCTGATCTGGGTATCCCATTTGTTAAAGAGCATTTCTTTATGATTGTCATTTATTATCTGTGTGCTTGCTCTTTTTCCCTCCTCTGTTTCTTGCCAAGCCAAATATTCAGTAACTCATCTATCAATTAAATCATAGTCATGCCTTAAATCTACGACTTGATTAGTGATTGTATCACTTATGTCATAATACGAGTTCCACTGTGTTATTCTTTGGCCAAATGTTTCATGTTGTTGTAGTAGTTGGTCATTCAAGGAAATGGATTCTGCGATGAATTCTGTGAGCTTGGGATCATCTCTGTGCATCTCCTGTATGTCCTGTAACTGTTTCTCTTTCTGAGCCAAAATGTTTTGGTAGCTTATCTGCATCTGCTGGAATTCCTGCTATAGTCCGTCAAGCTTTTTATGTGCTTCATTGTTGGCATTGGCTTGTTGCAGCTGTTGCTGCAAAACTTGTATCAGGTCTTCCTTTTCCTTCAGCAGTTGTTGTACTTCAGATGCTTTATCAATAGTTGCAGAAGCATAAGCTCCTGCGATTTGGAATAATTTGGTGAGATTCTCAGTTGGATCAGTAGTAGGATCTTGCCACAAGACATCCAATTTCTATGCATCATGAGAGATCACATTTTCCAATTTCCTCTTCTTCCTTTGTTTTCCTACTACTGCCTTATGTTGTGGACTGTAAAATACATCAAGAGGAGGAATTTCCTCTATCTTGAGTATAAGTTCAGATGAGGGGGTGATAGGAATGTGTTCCACATCCGAGACATTGTCGATTGTTCCTGTGACCATATCTTCTGCTGCCTATACATTACTTACAGGTGTCTTTGTACTTTTCCCTTCAATATTGATTAGATCATTGAAGGTCTCCCATTCTTTGTCTAGCTCAGTTCTATCTAATGGTGGCTAACCGATGAGAGGGCGGAGATCTACCTGTGTAGAGGTTAATACCAGTCACTGTGCAGGCTCTTTTGATTGGGCAGTATCCTTTACTGACCCTTCACTTTTGCCATGGTCACTTTCGGACTTTTTAGAACGTGTTGATGTTTCTTTCTCAGACTTGGATTTAGATCTGTCTGTACCAGAACTTTCACTGAGGCTAATACTTGGAGTTGGTTCCCTTACGGGTTCTAAGCATAGTTTTTCCAAAGGGACATTAGCTAACCTTCTTTCCTTGTATGTTTTGAACTTCTGAAACTCTGCCGGAGGGAGTCGCGTTTGAGCTGAGTGCAAAATTTCTTCAAGTGTACTTTTCTGTTGGAATATATTGTCAAAACAATCCTCTTCTTTGGAAAACACCTTTATTTTGACTGCGGCAGTGAAATTCTTTGTAATGTCATAAGGGTTGAACGACCTTCTTTGAAACTTGAACAATTGTAGACATGTTATGTTATTCACTTCCTTGAATGCATGGCCCAATAAAATAGCAAAAAGGCTCCGCAAGCTATAGGAAATTGTGGCCAAATGGCCTTCTTTTTGTCTTTCAAATCCTTGGTCAAACCCCCTTCTGAACAGGTTTGATAAGCGATTTCTCGTGCCATGAGTTTGTAATGAACATACAAAGGTAAGACATGAGGGGAAACGTCACTTCCAAATACCCTATGTATGTAAACAATTCCTATCCAAACCATCTCGCGACTGTGAGTGTATCTGCCTCCGCTTCAGGTGAACATCTTGGGGCATCTTTGTCGTAAAATATTTTGTAAAGGGGTAACATAACTCCATGACAAATTTTGTAGAAAAATGGAGGGAATTTAGAATCCCACAATTATTTGTGATAAACATGAATGGGTAAAGGGTCTTGAGTTGTCCATTTCCATCCCATTACGGGAAACTTTGAAACATAGCAAATTGCATCCATTACATATGCCGATAAGTAAAATGGGGGATAAATTCTCTGGGAAATAGTTCTTTTAGACCAGTAATTTACAATGGCAGTAGCTAAGTTGTCTGATAGTATTCTAGACCAATCCATAATAGTAGAATTAACAGTGGCATCCAACGAAGGTAGCCATTCAGATGAGAATTTATTAATATCTGGTCTCCCGTAAATTCTACAGAGCATAGCAGCAACAAAGCAATATGGGGAAGTGAGAGAACTAGTACTACACATACCGTGTTTATCTTTTTTCAACAGCTCGTCTCTCCTTGACCAATATTTAGTGCATTCTGCCAGGTCTTCATTTTCTTTGACAAACTTCTCTATGAACTATTTGTTATAAGTCGCCTGTGGCTCCGGCAAATGATACATGAGTTTCAAATCTTGTTGAGCGAATGAGTCGATAAGTACTTGACCCTGAGTCTTAAATTGTCTATTTTTAATGTCCATGCTGTCCAATACCCATTTAACCATGTTTGTATAGGGGAGAATTTTGGGTCGTGCCGCTATTCAGTGCAAGAATGAACAGGCTAAATCCATGGCTGATGCTTCGGAGGACCCCTGTGAACCAGAAGAAGTCGTAACCTCCATCACCTTGGGATTCTCTTCCTCAAGAAGATTTTAGATTCCTTCCCAAGTGGAAATACTCGCTTCTTTGTTACAGCCGTGTCTGTGTACAACGGCGCCATTTATTTATCTTTAGACATTGAAGCCTTGCCTTTCTTCCCCATAGTATCTTGTATACTGCTTTGTATATTTCTTTGTTCTCCGTTCCTGCAGTTTACAAGTGAGGTGAGAGTAATGATAAGGAACAATGACGGGAAAGCTTTAAATGCCGAAGATATGCAAAAGTATACCACCTTACATGAACTGGCTCTTTGATAAATGCAAAACCATATTTTATTAATAACTAGAAACTAACTCATTAATTAGCGTTAAAGTGCATAACCAATTTTCGTTTTATGGAAAGAGTTTTCTAGAACAGTGAGCCAAAAGGTTTTGCGATGGAGCGATTTTGCGATTTGCTTTGGAATATCGCAGATCGTTGTATCGCATTATCACAATATCGCAATATCGTTTTGTTATTCTTTCGTAAGATTGCTTTGCCGCTTTTTCGCAATATCACATTTTCATTGTATGTGCTCATTTCGTGTTAATGTATTTCTTGTGAGGTGCGATTTTGCAATATGCGTTATCGCATATCGGCGTTTTCTGCGGTTTTCCAATGTGAGTGCGTTTTAAGGCATGCGATGTGATATATATGTTTCTTAATATGTAATCTCACATCGCAATCTCACAATCTTAGAGTTTTGGTAGTAAGGAGGCGTCCTATTATCCTTTTTTTGATGCGATATTTCTTAAGGAGTGATTTTGTCTTTCCTCATCATGAAACTTAAGCTTTCTAGATTTTTCAAAGGTATTTTCCTAAGTTTATGATGGTAAGTTTTATTAAAAAGAAAATACAAATACTAATTCATTTTTATTTTTTTATTTTTTTTTACTAAGGATCCCCACTTATTTAGTATTAGTAACAACACTAAATAAGAAGGGGGTTGTTGGTGGCCACAACAACTTCCCACCATTACTAGACACATCAAACATTACAGAACAACTCATACCAACATAGTTAAACCTAGACTACATGGAACAGGTCACAACTGATTGGATTATGGACACATAGTTCAAAAACACTCAGCAGTAGAAGATCCAACTATATCGGGTTGTCAAAGCTAGCAAACTCTTGCACCAAGGCAAGTGGCTCACTAGGGACCAGGTTCAACAAAAAATTCCTCACCTCATGGAGGCTCTACACACAATGAGGACCATTTCTTCCTAAGGGGGGAGGAATGATCTAAGTGGATGTTGGTGGCCACCCACCTATTCCACTTAGACCTCTGGTCAGTTTCATTTGTTTCCTTGTTTATTTCAACATTTACTATGTTTAGCAGTTTTTTAGGTCCTAAACTTACAGAGCATTTTTAATACCCTAATTATTATTATTATTATTATTATTTTTTTTTTTTTTTTAATGTCTGTTGCAGAAACATAGCCTTAGGAAAGGGCCTATGAAAAATCCTATAGTACTCAGAGGGACCTTCCCAAAAATGTATCGTGCACGCCAAACAGAGATAATATGACCAAGTTATGACACCGGGAAGTTGGCTACCCAACTAACCCCAACGGGGCCAACAAACTCTTGGTGTTACATCTCCTGGGGTTAGGGTTTACTCATATTTTTCAATAATAAATAGGCCCTTGAGCTTCATTGTAACATAGTTGAGAGGCATGTAGCCTCCACATCTCTTCTTAAAGATAAGCTACCATCATCCAAGCTAGTCTTGTTTCCATTCTGTTTGTAAGCATATTTCAATATTTGATATTAAGAAATGAAGTATTATTTCTACTAGATCTCTGTATTTATGGTTATATCTATAATTTGTTGCATCCTATTTAAGTTTACATCAATAAGGTCGTGGAATAATATAGGGGCATCTTCTCCTCTCCCACAAGGTAACCCATGCAGTGTCAGGTCAAGCATTCGATCGATTTGACTCCAAAAGCACCTCTACCCAATAGATCGATATACCATCACTTCATTCTGGAAAATGAAAATATCAAGTAGTAGATCCAGGTGTTGTTGCAAAAATGGCACATCTAACCAACTTCCTCACCTTGTAGGAGTCAATTGTACTTGTACAGAAGAAGGATGGGACCTAAAGGCTCTGCATTGATTATTGGGCATTAAAAAAAATCATTGTTAGGAACAGGTATACAATCTCATGAATTGATGACCTTCTAGTCCAGCTCAAAGGGGGCAAGTATTTCAACAAGATCAATTTCAAGTCTGACTATCACCAGGTTCCAATAAATCCCATAGATGTATGCAAGACCACCTTAAAATCCAAGGAAGGTCTTTTTTAATGGTTGGTCATGACTTTCAAGTTAACAGATTCCCCTACAAAATTTATGAGGCTTATGGATAACATCTTGTGACCTTTCACCAACTCATTCATGGTTGTTTATCTAGACAACATCCTCAGCTTTAGCAAGAATTGGGAGGATCACTTGCAACACATTCGGTTAGTCCTTCAAACCCTACGGCATCACAAACTATTTGAAAACTTGGAGAAATGCACCTTTGGAATGATTCAGATCCAATATCTAGGTTACATCATAGATGAGCAAGGCGTGCATGTGGATCTCACAAAGATCCAAGTCATTCAGGATTTTGGCCAACCCCAACCACTCTAACAGATCTTCGCAGTTTTTTGGGTCTTGTAATTTTATTTAGAGGTTTGTCTTGGGATTCTTCCCTGTCACTTGGCCTTTGAGTCATATTACCATGGGATGAGTGAAAGAAAAGTTTTCCTGGTCTGAGTCCCAATAGAAGGCATTCGCTGAGCTAAAGCATCACCTTTGCTTTGCACCTGTACTCACATTGCCAGAATTGCAATGACCATTTCAAATTGAGATAGATGCCTCCAACTATGCTATTGGTTCAGTCCTCACCCATCAAGGGCATCCGGTAACCTATCATAATGAGACACTTTGCGATACAATTCGTAAGTACCCCAACTAGGATAAAGAGATGTATTCTATCATGTACGATTGACAACAATGGAAACATTACATTCTGGGGAACAATATGGTCACTCGCACAAATCACTACCCTCTTTTGTTTATCCAAACATAAGAGAAATTATGGAACGATCGACATCAAAGGTGATCTACATATCTGCAACAATTCCATTTGAACATTCAATACAAAAAGGGAAGCACCAATCATGTTGCAGATTGCCTCAGTTTTCATCCATTGCAGCACTGACGAAATGAAAATACAAATTTAAACAGAAACATAGAGCTATAGTGAAAACTAAACTTCACTTCATTAATAAAATACTAAAAATTGTTTACATGCATAAATGGAAATAAACTAGCCTGGGTGATGCTAGCTTATCTCTAAGAACAATTTTGGTGGCTACATGCCTCTAAATTATGTTACAATGAGGTTCAAAGGCTTTTATATTATTACGAAATAATGGGAAACCCTAAACATCCAAAATCTAACCCTAGGAGATGAAGGTTCAAAAGCTTGTGGGACACGTTGGGATTAGTTGGAACGTCAACTTATGGGGGTCGTAAGTTAGGCATACAATCTTTGTTTGGATATAATAATACCTCATTTCGAAGATCTCGTAGGGGAGGCTGAAAATAGAGTTGGGGGCTAGTCTTTTACTTTTCCAGTCTCTTTGTTTTCCCAAAAAATGTCTTTTAGGCCCTCAAAATGGATTTGGAAATTTAGGACCCAAAAATAGTAAGTTGTGCGACAATTAAAGAAACTGAAAGAAGCAACGGTAGGGGTCCAAGTGGAATATGCGGGTGGCCACCAATATCCACATAGATCAAGAGTATCCATGCAGCCTTTCATCTTCGACAATATATCTCAATCCAAGATTGATGGTCCCACTCAAGTACCTCAACACGTGCTTTGGAGCAACCTAGTGTGCATGAGCAGACTTAATCATGTATTGACTCAGAGGATTGACTGCAAAGCATATATCTGATCTAGTGTTCACTAAGAACAGAAGTGCCCCAATCAGGTGATGATACTAAGAAGGATTAGTCAAATCAGGTCTTATTTCTTTACCACAAATCCTTTTCAAATTCATTTCCATTAGAGTATTCATGGACTTACACTCATTCATGCCAAACCTTTCTAATGAAAAATAACATTAGGGCCACTTTCAAACCCATGAATACCATTCGTAGTCACCTGAACTTTGTTGAAGATCCCCTTGACCCTGAATGTCAGAGAGGTGTTTATGTGATCCCATGCTCCTGTGGAAAGCCATATATTAGTGAAACTGGTCTTTCCATCTGTTATCCCCTACAATTTCCTAGGCTAAGGAGGAGATCAAAAGAGGTAACCTCGAACCACTTTCAGTTCAGTAGTTAACCCTACCAAACCAAAGAGGGATCTCTCTAAGGATTTGTCAATGAATAACTTAAAAGAGATAGGTTTTAGGCTAGATATGCAAGTCTTGTTTGAGTATTTGTGAATTTAGGGTTTTTGGTTTGTTGGACTATAGATTAGAGTAGGTAATTAGGTCAAGGCTTCAAGTATGCAGTGACAAGTATAAAAAAGGAGTTATATATTAGTGTGTTATGGTGAATTTAATTTTTCGTCAATGTAGTATAGGTCTGAGAGTTTTAAGAAAACATAATGAGCATGTAAAAGCATGAATTCATTAGTTTGAGAAGAAAATAAGCACAAGCATGATTTCCAAATAAACAGAGCTTAGATATAATATTTATGTCTATATAACTGCAAGGGAATTCATAGAAAGAAGATAAAGCATGAAAAGATATATGATTTATCCATTAGAAACTTATGGAAAAAGAAAACAACACCATAGAATCACTGAACAAGAATTCATGATATATAGTTGCAACTGCTCCTATATTAGCTATAAAAGAACATGAGGTACAAGCTTCTCCAAAAAATTCCAACCCTTCTCTCTGAATGAGAAATGATACATATAAGGAGTCGAATTCCTAGGTGGTGGAACTGTTTCCAAGATTCTCTCAACCAACAGGTGAGAGTGAGAAGGTCAAATACAAACTCTTCTCTTAGACTTTGTTTTGAAATTTTATTCCTTAATGAGGCCTAATAAACCATAAAAACAACCTATAATGTCCATTTATTCGTGATTACATCATCTAACCTCGAACTATTGCAATTACATCATGAATTTTGACTTTGACCAAGTCAAACTGAAAACTAGGAAATTACACAATGAAATTTAAAATAAAAACTTAGAAATTTGCAGAAGCGTAGTGCCAACTTTGAGCCCACTTTAAGGTGCCTTCCTGAAGTACAAATTGATATCTGAAAGAACAATTAACTAGTTGTGCCTATCTAGTTTCCATAACACCTTGAATTCTTGAAAAATACCTATAGGAAGGCCTTCAAAAACGCATTCTCCCAAGGTGTCTCTAGAAGTGCATCCCTTGACAAAAAGAGTGGCAGAATGATGATTTTTTACCCCTTTTCTCCTTTTTCTAAAACTTTGAGCCCTCTCTGAGAAATATGATGAAATGGGTTTTGAGAGGAGGCCATGATCTTTCCAAAAATGTAAGCCATTTTTCATTTGGAGGTCTGAGGAAAAATTTGTGACTAGCTCAGTTTCTGAATTTGGCACCAAAACAGTCAAAAAACCAAAAATGCTTAGAAATCCTTCATAATTGGTCATGAGCTGCAAAATAAGGTATGTCAAGCCCTCATGGATGCTTCAACAAGCATCTCCAAGTTATCCCTCTTATTTTTGTCCTTTAGGGTTTCCTTTAGCTTGTTTTTCAACTACTTGAGCTTGATGTTGCATATCATGTTTCTGGTTTGATAATGATGTGACATGTGCCTTAATAGCTTATTGTCTCTGTTGGATTTTTCAAGAAGCTTTTCTAAGTGGTCATTAACCTTATTTAGCCAATATTCTTTATCCTCACTGATCTCCAAGGCAATTCTATCCACCATGTCTAGGTCTTCATCTAGCAGATTATGTCATTTTTCCTCCTTCAATGCCTTTTTAAGTCCCTTGGTGTTTGGCCTCTTTTTCCTGACTTGTTTTTCAGTTCCCTCATGTTCACTAGGCTCCAACGCTGCTTTGCCTTTGCCTCTTTGCTGCAACACCTTAAATTACGTTTTCTCCATGATGAGTTGTCTAGCCTTAAGGTGATTGTTTTCTTGTTCAATGAAGGAGATAACAAACCTTGCTCTTGCCATATTGTCCATGAGTTCTTTGATCTGAGAATCCTTCTCTTTGATAATCTATTTCATTTTTTAAGGCTCATTTGCTACTTCCAAATCCACCAATTCAAAATCATGCTCAATTAAGTCTTCATCCTGTACATGTGATCCCTGTTTTGCTGATGTAGAAGGCTTCGCCCTTTTCTCAACCTGAGAAGTAAACACAAGCCTTTTTCCTCTTTGATACATTCTAGTCACCTTAGGTCTAGGTATCTTGGGAACCTCCACTAACTTGCTTGATGATCCTACCTCCACCTGTTGTGTTGATATGTTTTGATGTGAACTGAAAAAGTAGTTTCATACCATTGAAAAGTTGTTTCTATGAATGAATCCCATGTCATGTTCTTCTATACTTTCTAATGGAGAACTATAATCTTTATCAAGTTGTGATGAAAAAGACTAGGGCAGTGTTCTTTGTCTTTCACTTGTACCTTCTCAAACATTTTAACAAGGCTTCTACATAGATAATTACACATGTTGAGAGGTTTTTGAGTTGTGAAGTGCATTAGAAGCTTGATGTGATATGCATACAATCTAGAGAATCTTCCCTCACAGGTGAAAAACTTCATTACAACCTTCATTAATGGTGCATAATTCTCCAACATGTACCTAAATGGGATTATGTGTGTATGGGTCTCTCTGTAGGGTTATTTCAAGAAAGACTTGTAATGTTCAAGGTCCAAACTCATACCTTTAAACCAGCATTGTATCAGGTATCCCTATAGCAAGTGAAGTGGCAGCTAGTGAAAATGTAAACTCAACCCTTGATATGATGGCCCTTTCCCCTTTCAGATGGGTGGCAATCCAATAAGTTAATTGTTCATGGAAACCTACTTCACATACCCTTTTCCAAAACCCTAGACAATTGACATCTTCAAAGCACTGCTTGATGAAAGGTGAGGAGTTGATTGCATTTCAGTTGGTGGGCTCATAATTGAGGATTTTGCCTCTTTTATGGTGTTTTCTCCTTTCTGATGGTGAAGAATCACCCTCCATTATGGTAGAAACCATAGATAACAAGAAAATGGAAAAACAGTGAGGAATGAGTGAAACACTGAAATGACAGGATTAAGGAAAGGAAATGATGGTAGGGGAAATTTTAGGAGATGAATAGGTGTTGCAAGAAACTTATGAAGTTTAAATGTAGTGAAATGAGGGAAAGAAATGATTAGGAGAAATTGAAAAACAGGGTTGCCAGGAAATCTACTCAAATTTCTAGGTATGAGCTAGGGTTTATATAAGGGTGAGGCAATATGATGATTGATAAGTTATTTAGTGAATCAAATGGTGTTTTAAACATGTACAGAGGTGTGAGATGGAACATTTACATGTTTTCAATAACAAAATTAATCGAACCATCAGTTACACTAGTGCCTGTAGCATGAAAATTTCACCTAAACCCTAGATGAAGAGAACTTGCATTTGCATTCATCTTGCCAAAGGAAAAAGGTGAGAAAAAGAATTATACTTACTTATGAACAAGCTTAGAATAGCAAGAAATAGGATTGCATGCTCAAAATCAAAATTTGGGTGAGTTTGGATGAGTTTCAAGCTTCTCTAGCACAAGTGCAACGCAATTCATGGGAGCGCAGTGCAGTGTCCAGAAGCGCAACGCCAGCCTTAGAAGTGCAGCGTAGTCTCCAGAAGTGCAGCACCACCAAATTTTGTCCAATTTTGCCTAGGAAACCCATGTTCTTTCACCAATGGAGGAGAGAGCTCGATAAAAAAAGGAGGTTAGGAGGCAAATGAAACAAGTTTGGGACTTTTTGGGTTTTTATAGGAAAATATGATTCTCCTTTAAATAAAAATGGGACCCACATACCTTTCCAAAGCCTGATTTTCACCTTTTAAACTAGGCCACTTTGGAGAATTGAAGCCTGAGCTTCTTTTTATGTTTTTTAACAATGAGACTTCTTCTTTGGAACCTTGAGATTGCAACCATAAAGAACTTATGAAGTTTCATAAAAACTTATGCAAAGAGTTTCTTATCACAACTCATTTAATGTTGGATTTATGCATGGAATGAGGATGGACCTTGAAACCCTAATGACCTAATGAAGATATCAGGCTGAATGAAATGGTAATGATGATGAATAATATGATGAAAACATCCTCTTTATTATGATTCCCTGATCTGAGTGAAGTAGGTGACAAGCATGTGAGATTTTCAAAAGAGTGAAGACATTTCTAGACAAAGTAGCCAATGACCAAATTTTAATATGAAAACCTAGTGACATGATAAATTTTGACCTTGAGACCCCTAACAGACTTGGTAAAAGCATATTTGGTCACTGGTGATAGGTAGACAATACTGACATTAACATTGGCTCCAGCTGAGGATGGGAGCTCCTTGGAGGTGTCAAGAACATCGTAGACCAAGTAGCCTTATTCATTGGGCAATGGAGTAAAAATGCAAAAAACTAAACTGTAAGTGAAAATTGACTGACTATTTGACATGAAAAGACTGTAAAAGTAAAATAAAAGTAGATTTTGATCAAAGAAGCCTTACGGCCTTCTCCTCGGGCTTCAAACTTCTACGATATCCACTTAGATACTAGAACATAAAAAACAAAATGGTATGTACAATGGTGGTGAGAATTTGTAGAAATTGTTTCAAACATGGTAGCACTTAAGAAGCCTACCATTGATCGCTCCTCCTGAATAATCTTCTCCATTCATTTCTTCCAATAGAAAAGCATTATTTCCTCTGAAAGCTAAAATTCTATATGATCCCTTCCACAAATTTTTAGATTTTCCATGTTTTCCTTTTTCTTCATTTCTCGCATCCCAACGAAGAACCACATCTCCCAAATTGAAATTTTCTTCCTTTGTCTTACAATCATAGATCTTTTTTAGTGTTTCCTAAAGTTTAGAAGTGTTTTGGAAAACCTCCTCTCTAGTTTGTTGTAGATGGATCGTCTGGTTTATCCTTCGTTGCATATCCTTGGTTGTGTTGTCCAATTCCTGCAGAATTTTCATGACCGGGACAACAAGGGATGAAGGAAAAACTGTTTCAATCCTATACACCAACTGAAAAGGAGACATACCTATTGATTTCTTAGTACTGATCGGTCTGCCCATAAAGCATTAATGAGCTTTTTATGCCAGTTCTTCTTGTTTACTTCTAAAACTTTCTTGATGATGTTGATTAAAGATTTCTTGGAAGATTCAGCCTGACCATTCCCTTGTGGATGATAAGAAGTGGAATGTCCCAATACAATATGGTACTTAACACAAAACTCCACCATCCTTTTGGATATGAAAGCAACAACATTATCAGTGATTAATTTCTGTGGGTAGCCAAATCCAGACAAGATACTAGATTCAATAAATTGAATGATGACATAACCAGTAGCTTGCCTGGTTGGGATCACCTAAATCCATTTTTAAAGTAGTTCGTGGCTATCAAGATCCATTTGTGTTGTGCTAATTATGAAGGATGAATCTTGCCAATGAAGTCAAGACCCCATTTCTGGAAAGGAGATATGATTGAAATGGGCTACAAAGGTAATGGAAAAAGTTTTCTTTTTCCTTGGAAAATATGACATTCATGACAGCTCATCACTATATTATATACATAAAAAAAAGAGTGGCCCAGTAGAAACCAGTGCTCAAAATCTTATTTGTTGTAGTCTTCCAGAAGTGATGGCCACCACAGTCTCCTTTGTGAAAATATTTCATCACATCCTTTGCTTCATTTTCTACCAAATAGTTTAGCAACACACCATCAGGGTCTTTCCAATATAAAACACCATAAAGAATACAATACTTTGAAGCTTTTAATTTTAAAGATATAGTTTTACCTTTGGGAACTTCCGGTGGAGGATTTAAATGTTGCAACACATAAACAATGTCGAAATACCATGGAGATGAAATGAACATATCAAACACTTACAAGTTTAAATCTTATTTTTCTTCTTTAGAAAGTGCATCAATCAAATTGATATCTAGTGCATCCAAATTAGATTCATCCATGAGCTTAGCCAAACCTTGTCCCTTGATGAGATTTGTGGGCTTTATCTCCAAATCATACTCCAGCATGGCTGCGATCCATTTTCCCCGTCTGCCTTCAGGATCTGTTTGCACAAGAATTTCCTTTACAACTATTGTGGGAACATAAGCAATGGTGTGAGAATGAAAAATATAAACTCAAAAATCTTTTGAGATCTTTCACCAATTCCAAAGCATGTTTCTCAATTATATTGTATTTCAGTGTTGAATCTCTTATTGTGTGACTGAAGAATGCTACAAGCTGCTCATTTTTCTGATCTTTCTTTTGCATTAGGACTGTTGCTAATGTATGCTCAGAGTCAAATGAAAAAATGATAAAATCTGAAGTATAATCTAGGCTAATCAGAATAGGAGCAGTAGATAATGCAAATTTGACTGCATGGAAAGATTTCCTAGCCTCTAAAGACCATTTACCTCGCTTTCCTTTTTCAGCATGTCTGTCATCTCTTTCAAATGTTTAGCGAGGTTGGGGATGAATCTTCTCATAAAAATGATTTTCCCATTAAAAGACTGAATTTCTTTCTTGTTCCTTGGGAGATTTGATTGTTGAATGGCTTGAACTCTTACAAGATCAATGTGAATACCATCTTTGGAGATAATGTGTCCCAACAACTTACCTTCTTCCATGGCGAATAAGTTTTTCTTTAGATTGAGTGAAATACCAAATTTTTTGTATTTCTGAAAAAAAATTCTCAAATGATGTAATTGATCTTCATCAGACTTGGAAAAAACTGCGAGATCATCTAAATATATCCTTTTCATTAGTGAAAGCTATGTCCATAGCCCACTGAAAAGTCACTCCAACATTCTTTAATCCAAATGGAATCTTGGCGTACATGAATGTACCCCATGGTGTTGTGAAGGATGTTTTCAACTGATCATCTTTATGCACCAAAATCTGATTGTACCCGAAATATCCATCCAGCAATGACATCCTGGAAGACCCAACTACCCTCTTAAGTATATGATCCATCTTTGGCAAGGACACTTTGTTTAAATTTCTGAAATCAATGCAAAGACGAATCTCCCCGATCTTCTTTCTTACTAGCCCTAGATTAGACATCCATTCAAAAAATCGAATAGGAACTATGATACCAGACTTGCAAAGCTTATTTACCTCTTTTTCAATTGATGGTGGCAGCTTCGGATTAATCCTTCTCATTTTCTAGCAAAATGGATTTTGATCAGGCTTGACTGGAATAGTGTGTTGAATGATACTATTTTCATAAACCTTCAGATCTAAATAGTCCCAAGCAAATACATCAGAAAATTTTGTAATTAAAGTTATATACTTACTTTTCATTTTACGAGATAAGGACTTTAACAGTTTGACCATCTTAGGCTTGTCAACTTCACCAATGTTTACATCTTCAACACCTTTCTCTGTGGGGACCATGGTGGAATTTTTGGTAACATCGTCATGTTCAAACAACTCTTCCAAAGGTACAAGACCTCTTGGAATGTTGTTGTCCTTCAACTGCAATATTTCAATCTCAACTTATTGAATCTCTGGATCATTCATATTGGATGTATTATCAATGCGAGAATTTTGGAATTCACCTTCCATTTGCATAAAATTGTTGATTTGTTTGTCATCCCAAAACACCTGCCAAAATCTCATATTATTAGGAACAGTTGGGTGGTGTTTAACATGGATAGAATACTTATGATTGGATTGAATCAAAATCTTCACCATACTCGCTGTAGTAGCAAGAAATCCAGCTATAGCATTCTGAGTTCTAGGAATAAGAGACAAAGTATATTCTGCAAAATTTCTGAGGATGTCAAGTACATCATTGTGATAAGCTCTCATTCTTGGATGCTTGGCCTAGTATTCCCCTTTTACTTGTTTGATTACCAACTCGGAGTCGCCATAAACAGAAATTTTCTTTGCTCCCAACTCCTTCAGAATTGTGAGGCCAACAATCAATTCCTCATACTCTGCCTTATTGTTTGAGCAATCAAAAGCTAAATTGTAAGAACTCATTCTTACATTGCGTGGAATTTTACATGAATGATGTAATGGACTATGAACCTAAACACCAATCCCAGCTCCTTATTTTCCCAATGCACCATCAAATTCCATGGTCCAAAGACCATTTTCTTAATCCGGAAAAAGAACTTTTGAAGGCTAAATTGTTTGATCTTTTGGAGGATGGCTTGTTTTGTCAAGACACTCTCTTTTCTGCACTAACTCAACAATATTTTCAAGAGGATTTACTGGTTGCAAACATTCTTCATTCATCATTCATCATCGACTAAATTCATATCACTTTAAAAAACGAATGAATGAAGATCAGTATGTACAGCATGTATAGGGTGATTTATTGGTTTTTCCTTACTACTAATCATGAATTTCATCTTCTTCTCCCAATAGATTTTTTTGAGTTTCCCAAATACTGGAATAGTAGCATATGAAAAGTAAAGTTGTAAAGTGTCTTTTAGCTTTGTCCCCCAAGACCTTGAAAGCAACATACCAAACAGAGGAGGAATATCAGTGACCACTACATCCATCAGCACATTCTTGGTTGGAATTTGGTCCAAGGACACTACTAAATATTTGATAAGGCCAAGACATTGCACTCTACCCGAATCGAAAGAGTAAAGGTCATGATAAGGTTGGGTTATACTCAGTCCTAGTTTGTCCATGATGACTTTTGGCATAAGATTATGTGACACACCATAGTCCAACATGGCATTATGGAAGATAAAGTCATGAAGTTTGAGAATAAGATAAAAAGGTGGGATTTCACTATCTTCAGGACTTCCTTCTAAGGCTGGACCAAATAGAATTGTAAGCTCATCATCGGCCACTTTAACTATGTCTAAAATCTGGTCTACCTTCAGCGTTTTAGCAATCTAAAACTTATACTTATCATTCTTCACTAATTCAGTTAGAGGAATTGAAACTTCCAATTTAGAAATTTCATTCTCTAAACTAAATAGATTGCATTTATTTTCTACCTCTCTTGCAGCAATGTCCTTCTTTTCAATCTACCCTTTAGCTTGAGATTCCTTCTTATGACTTTCACTTTGAAACTCCTTATATTTTCTTACAGTGATGGTAGAGGTTTCATTAGTTTTATCACAGCTCAATATAATAATCTCTTTTTCTTTATTCTGATTTGCAGGAGTTGCTTCTTTGTTTTGTGTATCTTTTTGTGTATTTTGCCTCTTCTGATTCAATGTAACATGTACATTTATGTTCCTTAAGTTGTATTGTCTCTGCAAATGACTAAGAGTGTTCGTATATGCTCTTTGGTATTCTTCAGTTTGCATAGCCCATAGATAATCACTTCCAAGTCTAAGCTATTGATCGCTTGGTACAAAAGATTCTTCATTAAACTGATCTTCCTCTGTCAGAAAGGTGGGTAGCTCATCTTCTTCAAAGAAATGATTTGCTTCCACAATTTCCTCTTCATCTTCTTCCTGCCCTTCGGTATAATTCTACTGAAATGGAGCTCTTACTTGACCTTGATGATCTTGATTTTTCTTCTCTTTCTGTCTATTTCTCAGCTGTTGTTGCTGCTAGCCACGAAAGTTCGGATTCCTTACTAAAGGCTTTGCTTGTCGATCTATTATGGACATTATGTCCATCATTATTTCCATGGTTTTGATCAAAATGTCAAGCTTTACATCTAAAGATGATGAGGGCTCTTCTTTAAAAACAACTTTCTTCTCATACCTCTCAGGCTTTGATTTACATTTCTTGATGAGAAGATTAGCTTCAACACTTACTTCATTTCGTTGAATTTATTCAAGAGTTGCAGGGTCCCTCTCCCTAAGCTAATATGCCATGTATGGGTCGAAAGCATTAGGATAGTGGAGAAGTGCCAAACCAGGAGGAGGTTTCATATCATCAGGGATGGAATTATACACCATATTGAACCTTGTTGTGAACTCTTGGACTCTCTCATTCTGATTCCTTTTCGTAGAATTGTACTCAACCAAAATCTGTAGTGGATTTTTCTTTTCCTTCCAACGTGCTAAGAACAATCCTATCAGTCTTTTAGAATTATTGATATAATTAGCAACCAAATTGCGAAACCATTTCTTCACATCTTCAAAAACACTCTAAGCTATTATTCTCATCTTAGCATCATCTTCATCAATTTATTCTAGATCAATAAAATCTATCACTTTATCAACATGATGTTGGGTTGTGATTGCTAAGCTTCCATCAAATAGAGGGAGTCTTTGACCATAGTTCTGAGGTAGAGAAACAAGTTGAGCTGGCAGCATAAGAGGTGAAAATCGTGCCATGATTGCTGGAGGTGGTGGGGGTACTACAATTAGCTGTCTAGGTAAATATTATGGCACTAATGGAGGTGGTGGAAGAAGAGATGAGGTAGCTGAGGTATTTGGAGATGTAGTAGATGTATTTGGAGTTGTAATAGAGGATGAAACAACAGTTTGTTGAAAATAATACTGAGAGGGGGGGTGAATTAGTATTATCTAGTTCTTTTAACAAATCTTCCTTATTTACACTTTGAATTATTTTTGCATATCAGTACCATAAAATAATGATCGAGAAAAATAGACAGTCACATCAAAGAACACTAGATATAAGGTGGAAATCCAATGTGGGTGAAAACCACCTGCTGCAATATGTCTCTATCTTCTTTCAAATTAGAAACTCCTTTTACAATATTTGTACTGGTGCAGTCTTATACCAGTACGGGAGCTACAACCCCCTTTGCTCTTGTACTAGCTGATCCATTTACTAGTATGTAGGCTGCTACCTGCTACAATGCTCCAAAGATTCCCCTTTGCTTTTGTACTAGCTTAAGTACTAGTACGTAGGCGCCGGCCTACAATCTTCTCTCCTCCAGGTACCACGTTTCATCAATTTTCTTACTGGATACACTGAAGCACAACACATAATCTGAAAGGCCACGTTTCATCCAATTTTCATATTCACCTTATGTGGCATTGCGCACCTCTGCAGTTGCACCTTCTGTGGTGCCTCCGCACTGCGCCTTCAGTGGCGCCTCTGTGGCATCTCCTGTGGCGCCTCCGCACTGCGCCTTCTGTGGCGTCTCCGCACTGCGCCTTCTGTGGCGTCTCCGCACTGCGACTTATGTGGCGCCTCTGTGGCGTCTCCGTACTGCGCCTTTTGTGGCGTCTCCACACTGTGCCTTATGTGGCGCCTTCG
>APFE030830089.1:0-10353 GCA_000404065.3 Pinus taeda | reverse complement strand
TCTAGCCCCCCTCTAGTATTTCATCCCTTTATCCTTTGTTACTTTGATTATTCACTAGGAAACACCCTTCCAAGGAGAATTAAGGCACTTTTCTTTAACCTCATTGGCATTTTATAAATAGTTCCTAAACAAATAAGGCCACCAAAATCTAAGCCGTAAATCCCAAATCCACCGGTCATTTTTTTCACTATGAGATTTCCAAGATTTAGGGCCTCATTTTCCACTCCAATCTGTATTCCACCAAATGCACAAATGACTTGGAATTGGATGGAAAGTATATTTTATATAAAAGTCCACCATTTTCACTTAACCATTACGAGCTCATCCAAAATCTATTTGAAAAATTGTTAGGACCATTCAAAATATCTTCAGTTCTTCAAATGGTTCTTCATAATTTTTCTCTTTTTTGGTACTTCACCTAGAAGCCATTTTTCCATGAGATGTAAAAAACCCTCTTTTCAAATCAAATTTCTTCATATCTTGCTCTCTCACATCAACCATACCTTATATTTGTACCTATTGACTCATGTGTCAAAGTTCATCATGAATAGACCACCTATACTCATACTAATAGGGTCTCCTTTGGGCACATTCTTTGTGACATGTTGCATATTGGTGACACCCACTCATTCATTGCATTTTCCTACCATTAAATGAAATAACTTAGGGACCCCCACTCTTTTGTAGATGGATCAACCCATCCATCTCTTGCATATACCATCTATTAAGTGTTAGAGCTTTCGTGACATGGGCACTCCACCAACATCACCCATTTTTCATTTTGGTTCCCATGAAATTGAATCCCCCTTAGGTTTTGGAGTCTATATTTTCTTCATACCAAAGCCAAAAAAAAAATGAATTTCTCATTCTCGTGTTGACAACCCATGTCCTTATATACTCCCTCCTCTATTACCTCTTGGTTTCTCGCAAGAGGGCCTTGTACCACTTGTACTTGGTTTGGTCAGTGGCAACATCCTTTTTTCACCTTTGTTAAAAGCATCAAAGATGAGTAACCCTTTTTTCACATTAGTCTTTTCAATACCACTTTGAGTCATATTACAATATTTCAACACCTTTATTCATCACACCCATCCTGTATTGCCAAGATTTTACCTCCAAATGTCCCATTTGTTTACTAATATGTATTTGAAAAGCCTCTATCCTAGTAATTGATTGTTCCCTATGAAATGTTATTAGTCAATGCCAAGTTAACCTTGCATGTTGTGCTTTGAAAGGGAATTTTGTAGTCCACCCATTAGATGATTTTCCTTATTGGTTTCAATCTCTGTTAATAACATTATACTATACACCTTGTGCCACTACTGATGACATTAATGCTTCAACTTTGGCTGGCCTTCACCTCTCAACTTCAACATATTTATTCTACGAGATTGGCTTAGAGTATTTTGTACCTTTGATCCATTTTCCTCATTGATGGGTACCTCAAATCAAGTAGAGGGAGATCTTAGTTCTCTCTAACTTAGTTGTTTCTTGCATGCTCAATTTCAACTCATTATCGCATGATTGAGAATCATACATTTAATGGTCGAGTGCATTAGATGATTGTACCAAATTTACTGAGCATGTGTGAGTTGTTCCTAGACATCAATAGTGGTTTTCAATTTAGGTAGTCCCCTCCATTCCTAGCCTTCAACAACAGATGATCCAACCTCAAATGCAATTTAGTAGGTTTGGCTAGTTTAGTTTTTGTCATTCTCAAAGCCCAAAACCTGAGCATCCCATCAATTGGCTTATTTATAACTTTAGATCTTCTTCTTATTTAAGATGGATGCTTACGTTATATCAACCCCCTCTTCTCAAAGAGTGGACATTTGGTCCTATGTACCAAAATTTGTTTTTATATCAATCTTGGTCATTTTGTTTTAGGCACATGTATATTAGATTATTTATATCATTGTATTATATCCTAGCCTACTGGTGTTCGCACATTGATTTTCTATATATTCTTTCGCTCAGTTTTACGAGGAACACCATTTTTCTTTGTACGAAGCTATCTCAGTGAGTACGGGTATGCCTCCCCCTCCTCATCAAGATCATGTATGCCCATTTTGAGACTCTTTCTTAATGAGTGGTAGAAACATTCTCCTTAAGTGGTTCTGATCCTTGCAACAAAATCCACTACCCCAATCCCCTCCCTGCCTCCACCCCCCCTCTTCACGTAACTACGTCCAGTATTTGGTAAAGGAAAAATACAATGTATTTCGGTCAAAAGATGTGCTCCTATTAAACACTCATACATTGGGGGGAATTTGTTAACACACAAAAAGTGATCACCTACCAAAAATACTAGGTCGATCAAAATATGTTGGATGTTGGTATGAGTTTTACACATTAAAACCCACTTTCACTTAAGAAATACCTAAGGAACCACTTTTCCTAAGTTATTTCCATTAGTTAACTCATTTACATGAGAATTTCATAATTTCATAAATTTTATGTTATTCTCATAATTTTACCCATTTATGTGAAGATAATATAATTATTTTCACACATTTTATTTATTCTCATAGAAATAATTTATTAAATCATTTATTTATGGATTGTTTTCATTAATTAAGTAAATAAATCATTATTTTCGGGTTAGTTACCTAAAATAAAGGCCACTAATCACTCTTTTTTACCTTTTCCTCTCAGATAAATAATAATATACCAAAAGTAGTTAGATCATGATTTCGTCCAAAAAATATTTTTAATATTTGACCTCATCAAATCTAGCAACCATTTTGTTATAAACATGAGAGGTTTTCCTTCTCATTCACCATAACCATTTTCATCATCCAACTTTTGATCTTGTGACACTTGAGCTATCCTCACTAGTTGAACTTGATCATATTTTATTTTCTATTTATTTTTCGTCCCGAGTACCCTTTGGACAAACAGACAATTTGCTTTTGCTTGTAGGTCCACCAAGTGGCATTCTAGCTAAGAGGCCTCTTCACATGTGCTATCAACAAAATATGCTCATTAAGTTATTTGGAGTTTTGTCGATTGTTTCAAGATTTAAGTTTTTGTTTTTGTTTTTGTATAATGTTTAATTCAAAATCATAATCACAACATGAAAATGAGCAGCCAAAAAACTCTAGGGTTTGAATTCACAGTCATCACATTTCTTTTGGACTATTAGTAACCAATAGTAATGTTTGTTGAAACCACAAACCTATATATATATATATATTATATATATTATATATGGAGATAGAGAGATGAGAGTAGAGATGAGAGAGAGAGAGAGAGTGTGTGTGTTCCACCCAAACAGTGGTGCACTTGCAAATTTAATTTTAAGCTTAAGTGTTATAACTGATGATTGATTAGTTTCTAGAGATGTTATGCTATGCTTTTAGTTGAACTAACATTGAACTGAATTATAATAGAAAGTATATATACTAGAGAGAGAAGAGAGAGAGAGAGAGAGAGAGAGAGAGAGAGAGAGAACATGTTCCTACCCAGACATGGTGCACTTGCAAATTAGATTTTAAGCTTATGTGTTAACGATGATTGATTAGTATCAAAGACCTTGAATAGTCTAAAGGAACCCTAGCGCGCGAGCTCCTACTGTCGCGGCTGTCTGCAACTGTCTATTGCACGTGAGCCCACCTGTTCTCCCCTAGAATGCTTCACAGCCACCCAGATGGCCCCTCCAGAGGCTCCACCAAAGGAGGCAGCTCAACAACAGGCTTTTTCTGCTCTCATAAACTCCTTACCGCCCCAACGAGCTTGTACTGCTATCTCCAAATTTGTTAAAAAAATCGAGGGATTACAGGAAGTTTCTCTTCCTCCTACCTTGCCTAGAATGGTTGCTCTTGCTTTGGAAGAAAAGGGACTGATAGGGAAATTACAGGTCTTTGGCCCTCACCAAAAACTGTTCAGAGGTGGGTGGAAAGGAACTGGGCAACAAAATTCAAGGGAAAATTGCTATTAGATTCTGCGGGAAGGGATACTTCACTTTCCACTTTGAGACAAAGGACGACAAGGATTTGATATTTTGTAATGGCCCTTACTTCATGGATTCCAGAGGTTTGTACTTAAACAAATGGACGCCGGACTTTGACCCAGAGCTAGATATCCCTAATGCGGTTCCCGTTTGTGTTCGTCTCCCTCATCTCCCATTGCATCACTGGGTAGATGAATCAGTGCGTGCCATTGGAAATGCGGTCAGCAAACACATTGATCAGAGCGAGCCAAGAGATAATATGCAGGCATGTGCCTGTATCTGTGTTGAGGTTGATCTGGGTAAAGGTCTTCCAGAAGAAATCAAGCTCAAAGTTGATGAATGGTCGCACATACAGCAGCTCGACTACAAACAAATCCTCTTCAAGTGTAAGGTATGTCACGAGTATGGTCATTTTGCTAACCGTTGCACTATGCTCTCTAATGTTGATAATAACTCACAAGAAGAACAATGGGAAGTGGTAAAAAAGAAAAAATCAACCCCTGGTCTCAAACTACCCAATGAAGCTGGACCTTCCTCTCATCCCCCTCCCTCCTCCCATAACCCTTCTGCCCCGCCCTCATCCTCTCCTCCTTCCTCTCCTCATTTGCCTCAATCCCCTGGAATGTTGAAATCTCTTCCATCTCCTCCATCCTCTAATCCCTTCCACGCCCTCTCCCTCCCCGAAGATGATCCTATTCCTTTGAATCTTCCTGAACCCCCCTCTTCCCCCCATTCTATGACCATTCCCCCCCACCTATTATCAGATCCCCTCCCTCCTAGAATTACTCACAGCAACTCCAAGGATCAGGGATCCTCTCTAGATGGTCAAAAGAATCCGGGAAGAAAGACCTCCAAACAGCATAGGGATGAGAATGCACAAAAAGATATAGCTCTAGGACTACAAAATCCTATAGAATCTTACATTCAGGGCATAAAAGATCAAGAAATAGCAAGCAAAGACAAGAGAGCCAGAGCACCTCCTTGAATCACAAGTTTCAAATGATCAAAATCCTTTCATGGAATAGCAGGGGACTCGGCCACCCCTCCAAAACCAATGCCCTAAAAGATCTTATAACTCAGGAGAAACCATCCATTATCTTAATACAGGAAACAAAACAAAGAGAGCTAGAAATCAACAAGATTATTGATCGGCATAAGTGTTATAAAGGAAGTATTTGTGAAGCCAGAGGGGCCTCGGGCGGAATTACTACCATCTAGAACCAGGAAGAATGGAGCAGCAACGCTAAACTAATAGAAAAACATTGGATAAAGACAGTGTTGAGGAATAACATGAGCAAAAAGCAGATTGTCATTTTCAATGTTTATGCCCCTAACCATTACAGGGACAAAGAAGTTTGTTGGGACTCTCTCAGCAAAAACATAATGGAAGAAGATAACAGTAACATCATCTTAGGAGGCGACTTCAACTTAATCCTACATGCCAATGAAAAGTGTGGGGGAAGCTTTATGCCAGATCCATTCAGAAATCAGCTGGAAAACATGATGCAAAGCGGTGACCTAATAGATATCATTCCAAAAAATCGAAAATATACATGGAGTAATCGTAGGCTGGGCAGTAGCAATATAATGGAGAGACTGGACTGGTTCTTGGTCAATATCTCCTTTCTCTCTTCATTTTCAGTTGTCAACTCTTCCATTTTTCCCTTTGCAGTCTCAGATCACTACCCAATTATATTAGCAATGGATATGCACTACCCCCTCGGGCCTCTTCCATTCAAATATAATCACATATGGAGCGATTACCAAGCAGCCAGAAATATCATCTAGCAAACCTAGGGTCAACATATTGAAGGATATCCAGGCTTCATATGGGAGAATAAGTTAAGAAATGTGTAAAAAATGCTCAAAAATTGGGCCAAAACGCAATACAATGAACCTGAGGAAAAAAACGTGAGTTGAAATCCAAAATCGAAGACCTCCAATGCGTAATAGAACAACAAGATTATTTCTAGAATGAAAAGGCACAAGAAGAAAAACTATACAATCAATTGTGTAGAATCAAAAGAGAGGAGGAAGAAAAGTGGCGCATTAAGTCTAGGCAAATCTGGTTGGAAAGCAGGGATAAGAATACCTCCTTTTTTCACAAACAAGCCACTGCACGGCAAATCAAAAATAACATAACAACCATCGTAGACAGTGCAGGGACTCAACATATTGAACAATCAGATATCAAAGGGGCTGCCACAGACCATTTTAAGGAGCTCTTAACTGAAACAAGGGAGGAAGAACTCTATGATGACCTCCTACAACACTTTCCAACCAAGGTCACAGTCGATTTAAACAAAAATTTGATAGAAGAGATAAAAGAGAAAGAAATACTGGAAGCAATTTGGAGCCTTCAGCCTAACAAGGCACCTGGACCAGATGGATTCCCAATTTTCTTTTATAGAGAATACTGGGAGCTGATAAAAAAGGATCTCATCAAATATTTCACATGGATACAAGGAAAAGGCAAAATAGGAGGTTATACAAACTCTACTCATCTGGCCCTCATTCCAAAGGAGAACCGCCCTTCCAACTTCTCCCGCTTCAGGCCAATATCATTATGCAACTCTTCCTACAAAATCTTCACTAAAATCCTAGCCTCTCGTCTCAAACCACTCCTACCGATGCTAATTTCTGAAAACCAAGGAGGCTTTATGGCCAATAGACAAATTTCAGACTCTATTCTTTTGGTTCAGGAAGCCATACATTCAAGCCATTCAAGGAACGAAAAAGGCTTTATTTTGAAATTATACTTGGCCAATGCCTTTGACAGGGTAAGGCATTCTTTCCTCTTTGCGGTTCTTCAGAAAATGGGTTTCTCTCCTCTCCTTCTCAACATCATAAGAGCCTGTATCTCTAGCCCATGGATCGCTCCCCTTATCAACGGTAGACCTGGACCTTCCTTCCAATCCTCAAGAGGATTAAGACAAGGTTGTCCCTTATCCCCATATCTTTTTATCCTAATGGCAGAATCATTCAGTTGTGCGCTTGACCATAAGAGGCAGACAGGCCTCATCACTGGCATTAAATTTGAAGATGGCATAAAAAATATAAACCATTCTCAATTTGTTGATGATACTCTATTGTTGGGGGGGGCCACCACCATTATAGCACGAAGATTTAAATCCTTGCTAGATAAATTCATGAGATACTCAGGGGGTCAAATTAACCATCTCAAAAGCTGCATTTATGGATGGAATGCTTCAGCTCAAACGATCCATAGTATTGCTAACATTTTTGGTGTCCCTTGTAAGTTAAACTGGGACTGCTTCAGTTACTTGGGAATGCCGATGAGTATAGGGAATACAAGGGCAGATGTTTGGGATTTAACCTTAGAAAAAATGAAAAGGAAAGTTCAGAAATGGGGAACTTCTTGGCTCAATCTAGCTGGGTGATTGGTGCTTCTCAAATCGGACCTCTCCTCTCTTCCCCTCTATCAATTTTCCCTAGCTCAAGCTCCAGCATCCTTCCATCGTAAAATGGACAACGTTCTCAGATTCTTTCTCTGGCAGGGAGGAAAGAACGAGAAGAAAAAATTCAACCTAGTGAGATGGAAACATGTTATCCAAAACCAAGAGAAAGGAGGCCTTGGCATAAGATCCCCATCACTCATGAATTTAGCTTTTGGTGGGAAGATGATATGGAGACTTATGGAAGATCAAACAGCCTGGTGGAAAAAAGTCCTGGAGGCAAAATACCTCAATAAGCCAAGGCTGCATCTACTCACAACTGAGATCCCCAACAGAAATTGTACAAAGATCTGGAAGCTTTGTAAAAAAGTTATTACATTCATGGCACAAAATGTCTCTATAGTGCCAAAAGGAGGTGCAACTGTAAACATCGGTTCTAATAAAATTATGGGAAACCCACCCATAAACAGTCTCCCAGGTATGGATCCCATAATCTTCTATTTCCAAAGTAAAGGTATATGTAATTTAGGCCAAATCTCTCAATGGGATGCATCAGCCCATGTTTGGATGCGATGGAAATTTCCTCCATCCCCCATCATCTCAAAGGCAGCTTTGACATTTTTTGCAATCGTCTGCATAGTATTGCGCCCACCTTCAAAAATGACAAGGATGAGTTCAGATGGGACCCTACAGGAACCAGTTACTCAATCAAAGTAGGCTATGATTACTTAAGCAGCAAGGAACACCCAGCGGCAGCATGGATACACTGGAAGATTTTAAAGAAAGCAGAAGCAATTCCAAAGATTAAATTCTTCATGTGCACTCTCCTGAAAGGAAAAATTCTCACTGCAGAGAATCTCAAAAAAAGAGGCATTGCTAGACCCTCCAGATGCCCTAACTGTAAAGTAGAAGAGGAGTCCATACAGCATCTTTTTATCTCCTATCCCTTTGCAGTCTCATGTTGGAACAACATCAACCCCTCTGTGCCTTCCATATGGAATTCTCAGCACTCCATCGACGAAGCTCTATTGGAAGAGGAACTACCCCTGGCAATCCATGAAGCATAATCCCGCTAAAAGAGTATGGGACGCCCTCCCATTTGCTCTTTTATGGTGGATTTGGATTGCTCGGAATAGCATGATATTTTGAGATAAAGAAACCTCGACCAGGCGCCTTTCCATCAAAGCAAAAAGTCTGGCGACTGAAACCATAGCTTCCAAGATAACAAAAAAAATAGATATCGGACAGAGCAAAGAGATTTCATTGAAATCTACTTGGCAAGACCAGTATTCCTTCAACAGTGAAAATCAACAGTAACCAGGGCAAAGCAAACAGTCTCAGTGGGAAAATATGCTTAAAACAGGACGAATTCAGCAACTAGCTCCACTCAATAAACTGTCATTCTTTATTTTTCAACGGAGCATCTAAATCAAATCTAGGAGCAACGGGAGCAGGGGGTATCATCTGTAATCCCTTAGGTGATCTCATATCCTCCTATGAATGGGGATTGGGAATCCTTTCTAACAATAGAGTCGTAGCTCTGGGCCTCTACCAAGGCATCCTTCAATTATAGGCCCAAGGGATAAAAAAAGCCCTCATATTTGGTGATTCCGCCATTATAATTAGCTTAACGAATAGAAGCTAGCAAGCTTCCAATATGTTTTTACAACAAACCATCAATCAATGTAAATTCCTGACATCCCATGACCAGGAGTACCACTTCTATCACGTCCTCCATTCCAACAATCAAGAAGCCGACAAAAGGGCTAGTCAAGCATGCTCATGGGCAAAAGGAAGCATCATATGCAACAATAAGATCCTACATCAATTCATCCCATGATATCTATGATTGTCTCAAAATTTTTTTCTTCAATGAACTGTGCTATTGTAAAAAAGGACTCTGATCAAATCCAAAGCAAATCTGATGTATGTTGTCGCAAATCGCCGATAATCCATTCGTATCACACCGCAGGATATGCTAATCCTCTGAATCTAATCTTTGTCTGCAAGATCCTTGATCGCCCATGCCTCTTCCACGTGATCTGGTACTCCTCAAGCCTCTGTGCGCTTACTATTTATCTCAGGAAGCCTCCCCTTCATTTGCAAGCCCCCATTTCCAATTTCTTTGCTATATTCGCTTCCTCTGCAGTGACTATCACTTGGCCTTCGATCTCCATTACTGGCCTCGCCTCTTTCTACAGGTCCCCTAATGTTCAACCCTTCCTCATCACTTTAATAAGGTCCGCTTTTTTACTCCATTGTACCCCTGTTTTGGTCATTAGCGATTCCCATTACCCGGCTACAGCTCCCGAATCCAACTCTGATATCTCCTACAGATCTGTGCCCAATTTTGTCACAGCAGTTGGTCTAAGTTCTCTTCCAGCGCCGCTCCAAGCCAGCGTTGAAGTTTTTTTGATGGATCGAAGTGAGGATTGCCTGCATTGCCGTGATCTTCAAGCTGAACTTGAACAAGTCAGAACGCAATAGCGCCTTCTGGACAAAAAAATCGATGCTACTACAAGGATTATCACAGCCAAATATGAGGCCAATATCAACCTCTTCCTGCACCACATCTCTTCTCTGCAGGAGCAATTTAGTGCTCTTTCAAATATCTGTGCACACATCCAGGAGTCTGTTGAGATTCTCAAGTTTATGATGGACAAGCTCAACGGTCCAAGCACCAGTTCCTCTAGTGCAAAAGTTGCAAAAGCTGACAGCCACCCAGAGGATTCCAACGCTCGGCAGATCAGCCACATAAGTATAGACTAGATGTATTATAAAGTTAGCTTCCTTTTGTCCCAATTTATCAGAATCTATACTTGTACTAGAATCTTTCAATCGGATTATAAAAGCATTCCAGTGAAATGCCACAATGTAATTCAACTGCAAGCTCATACTGTGAGCTCTTCCAATGTAACATCGGAGCTTAGTCTCCCCCTACTTTTTTGAATACATCTAGCAACCGACTTTGTAAAAAAAAAAAAA
>APFE030830083.1:44456-86432 GCA_000404065.3 Pinus taeda | reverse complement strand
AATTTTTTTGGGATGGCCTTAAATCAGATATTCAAAAGTTTGTGGCGGAATGTTTGGTTTGCCAACAAAATAAAGTTGAAACAATTAAGACACCGGGTCTATTACAACCTTTAACCATTCCAAGCCAACGTTAGGAAGAGGTTTCAATGGATTTTATCACAGGTTTACCCAGGTCTGAGGGAAAGAGTGTCATCATGGTGGTAGTTGACAGACTTACCAAGTATGCACACTTTTGTGCATTATCACATCCATTTAAAGCCAGTACAGTTTCTATTGCATTTATGGAAATAGTTCAAAAGCTACATGGAAACCCAAAGATTATTGTGAGTGACAGAGATCCCATTTTCACTGGAAATTTTTGGACAGAATTATTTTCTTGTCTTGTACTCAGTTAGCTCATAGCTCGTCTTATCATCCTCAATCTGATGGGCAAACTGATATAGTAAACAAATGTTTGGAAGGATATCTTTGCTGCTTTGTATCTGATAAACAGACACAATGGGTCAAATGGTTGCCTCTGGCTGAATGGTGGTATCACACTTCCTTCCATACAACAACAAAAATGACCCCATTTATGCACTTTATGGGTATCAACCACCATCCATCACATCATATTTAAGAGAAAATTCTAAGGTTCAGGCAGTGGAACATCACATCGAACATCAACAACAAGTCCTCCAACTCTTAAAGGATAACCTCGTATTGGCACAGAATAGAATGAAACAACAGGCAGATCAACATTGCAGCGAAAGAAGTTTTGATGTAGGTGATTGGGTATTCCTACGGCTAGAACCATATAAGCAAATGTCCCTCAAGCAAGCTAAGAAGGATAATAAATTATCACCAAAGTATTATGGTCGGTACAAGGTGTTGCAAAAGATTGTACTATGGCATACGAATTGGAGCTTCCTGCAGCTTCTCGATTGCACCCAGTTTTTCCATGTTTCATGTTTAAAGAAGGTTATAGGCGACAAGCTCCCAGTTCAAACAATATTGCCAGAACTTGATGAGGAAGGAAAAATTATATTGGAACCAGAAGCAGTCACAGAAACAAAAACTCGACAGCTACGAAATCGAACAATTTCAGAGTATCTTATCAAGTGGAAGAACTTATTTGCTGAAGATTCCACATGGGTGGATGATAATTTTATACAGAAGTATCCAGAACTACTCAAGCGTTGAGGACAACACTTTTTTTGAAGGAGAGGGGCATGTTGGGTCCTATAATACTAGTGATTACCCCATTACTATGGTAGTTGTACCCCTTATTAATATTGTTGTGCCCCTATTGCCCCCATATTGTTATTACTGTGCCCCATAGAATCCCTCTATTGGTATTTTTGTGGCTTTATATTATTAGTATTAGGTCGGCTAGGTTATATTGTGACTCCTTAGACTCCTATATATAGAAAGGAGGTTTTTTCATTTGAATCATCCAAGAATTGTTCATTTATGTAATGTAAAGGAGGTTGCCCCCTCGAAGAGGCTGAATTCTAAGGCGTGGATCTATCTTTTTCATATTTTCTTGAGCTGGTTTCATAACACTTTGCTCATCATTATTTTCAGAAGATGACATTAGGATGGGATGATGAGATGTTGGAGCATTAGGGAACTTTTTGTAAAGTTACCATGTTCATGACAATAATTGCATTTAAAAGGAACTTGCTCATAATTCGGGGACTAAAGATGGTTTCAACCCTTCAAGTCGAGCTAAATTGCCTCAAGGAGTCTTCTTACAATATCCATTTCGACACAAATTCTGGCATGGGAGAATATATTCTCCATGATATGTAAACAAGTAATATAGTGATTAAACTTGTCTCAAATGACTTTAAAAGTACCATCACCCTAACAAATAAGGAGAAGATGCAACAATCAAATCCATATAGGTGTAGAAGGAATTTCGATGTTGGGATTAAATCTAGAGTCTGGTGGGTAAAAACCATTCCCATGGAGCCCATGAAATAAGGCCTAGATTTGAAGATCAGATTCCCATCTTCGTGTCTTTCAAAAATTAAATCCTAATAACATTTTCTACAATACATAGTATAATTAGGCTCATGTTTTGCCCAATTGTTAGAAATCCAATCCAAAACATATTTATAACTGGGCCAAATTATAATACACTTACGAATCAACCCTTTTTTCCTTAAGGGTCTTAATGTTATTTTTCTCTGAAGAAGAAAACTTCAAGTCAAGAAAAGGAATTGCATTTTTCCTTTTTGAAAATTTGTGTGACTCAAGACATTTTTAACTCGTTGAACCATAGGGTAGAGAGACATGACCTGCTATGATGGGATTGGAGAAACCACACATTGAAAAACTCTAGGAACCCTTCAAATAAGTGACTCTAGAGCGATGGACACTTAAACCTTGGCCACATAGAATCAAATTGCATCAACGAGGATCTAGGGTAAGGAGGAGAAACCTTCATAGCTCAAGGGAACACACTAGCCACAAGAGTCAGCCCTAGCCAACAAGAGGTTCAAATACACGACATGAGTGTTGGATTTTTAATGTGTAAGAGATCATGTTCTTTTCTTTCAATAAAATGCATGTTTTTAACAAGAGTCATATTCACAAACAATCTATTCCACATTTTTAATGAGATGCCATTATGAATTTTCCGTTGTGGTGTTGTTTTAAGACACCATGGCCAAATAAACAACTCTATGATGTTATCTTTGTATGATATAGATCACCATGTTTGATTGAAAAAAAATACGCCACATAAAAGTATCCCATTGAATTTCATTTTCCATTCCAGATCCTTTTATATAATGAGTTTGAAACTTATTGTTCCATCAAAATTTTCAAAAATGATAAATTTGGGGAATCTCTATACTCCCTCAACCTCGAAATTGTATGAGAGTCATGTAGTTGGAACATTTTTCATAATAATTAGAAAACGTGAAAAACTAACCATTTTTATTTATTTTTATTCTTTTTCGAGTTAGTTAGACCGAAATGGTTTTGAATCGACTACCTTTAGACATATAGTGCCTATACAATACACCTATTCTATATGAGCTTAACAAAATCTGAATTTGAAAAATCTTTAAATTCAACAGTGTCACTCTCATATTTTTTAAACATACTTGTCACTTTAGTTCATGGGTTTTATGCAAGAAGGATTAATTGCTCATTGAAATTCTTCCATGGCCGTCAATGGTTCTATCAATATGCTTAGATAATCTGACATTTTGAAGATCTTCACTTTTTTCTGTTGAAAAATGTCATGATTTAAATTTGATGTAAGGTTTAAGTGCTAAGTTGGCCTCGACCATGCTTGTTTTCTCATATTAAAGAGAAACCCCAACAAGTGTTTTCATGTTTTTTCTTTGCAAGTCTGTATATAAGTTTTGTGGTGATTGGATAATGGTAGTGCACAATGATGTTGGATCTTTGTTACATGATTCTTGTTTTCTCTGTTTTGCTTCCAAGGGTAAGTAAGTTCTTAAGAATGTTAGGTGTTCATGTGCGGATGGTTGACAACACTTGTACAATGGTAAGGGTTTTCAGCTAAAATTGTGTCTCTTGATTTAAAAAAGGAAAGGAGTTCCTTGTTTTAACTATTTTGCAATTTTCTACATTATAATATGTGGTAAGAGTGACAATGTGAACATATTTTTTTTTTAGAATTTATGATTATCATGATTTAATCTGTACTTTTATATTGTTGATTTAAAAAAGGAAAGGAGTTCCTTATTTTAACTATTTTGCAATTTTCTACATTATTATATATGGTAAGAATGAGAATGTGAATGTATTTTTTTTTAATTTTATGATTATCATGATTTATTGATTATAAGCTTAAGTGGAAACCCATTTTTGGCTATTACACATTTTATCATTACATACTGACATATTTATTGTAGTTTTATTATTAAATATCTTATAAGGTAGTTTCACAATTTATTGTTAATTCAATTCAAGTACATATATTTTAAGCCATCTATAATTGATTATTTATTGGCAAAATTTATTTTGGTGTTGAAATAAGATGTTGGAAAACCTAATCCATTAGGGTTAAGGTATTTTCTATTATTCATTTGAGAAGGAATATGAAAAGTCACAAGTGAATAATTGAAAGTCTAAGAGACTTTTCGGAATATGAATCCAAAATTCATAGATATGTATCAACAAAATATATTTCACACTCATCTCCATCTCAAGTATGTTCTAATAGTGGTATCAGAGTAGTGATTCCCCATTACTATTGTCATTGTAGCCCTTATTATTATTGTTGTGCCCTTATATTATTATTGTCATGTCGGATTTTATTATATTGTGATCCCTTAGACTCTTATATATAGAAAAGAGGTTTGTCATTTGTAGCATCCAAGAATTGTTCATTTGTGTAACGTAGAGGAGGTTGCCCCCTCAAAGAGGTTGATTTCTAAGGCGTTGAACTTTCTTTTCAATCTTTTGTGAGTATGCACACTTTTGTGCATTATCTCATCCATTTAAAGTCAATACAGTTTCTACTGCATTTATGGAAACAATTCAAAAGCTACATGGAAACCCAAAGATTATTGTAAGCGACAAAGATCCCATTTTCACAGGAAATTTTGGACAAAATTATTTTTTTGTCTTCGTACTCAGTTAGCTCATAGATCATCTTATCATCCTCAATCTGATGGGCAAACTGAGATAGTAAATAAATGTTTGGAAGATATCTCTGTTGCTTTGTATATGATAAATAGACACCAATGGGTCAAATGGTTGCCTTTGGCTAAATGGTGTATAACAATTCCTTCCATACTATAGCAAAAATGACCCCATTTATGGCACTTTATGGATATCTCCCACCATCCATCACATCATATTTAAGATAAAATTCTAAGTTCAAGCAGTGGAAGATCACATAGAGCATCAACAACAAGTTCTCCAACTCTTAAAAGATAACCCTAACTTTGAACATAATAGAATGAAAACAACAGGCAGATCAACATCGCAACGAAAGAAGTTTTGATATTAGGTTGACTGGTATTTCTACGCTACAACCATATAACAAATGCCCCTCAAGCAAGCTAAGAAGATAATAATTTATCACCAAAAGTATTATGGTCTGTACAAAGGTGTTGCAAAAGATTGGTACTATGGCATACAAATTGGAGCTTCCTGCAGCTTCCCGAGTGCACCCAGTTTTCCATGTTTCATGCTTAAAGAAGGTTATTGATGACAAGCTCCCAGTTCAAACAATATTGCTAGAACTTGACGGGGAAGGAAAAATCATATTGGAGCCTGAACCAATCACAAAAACAAGAACTCGACAACTACGAAATCAATCAATTTCGGAGTATCTTGTCAGGTGGAAGAACTTACCCGCTGAAGATTCCACATGGGAGGATGAGAATTTTATAGAGAAGCATCTAGAACTACTAAAGCGTTGAGGACAACAAGTTTTTGAAGGAGAGGGGCATGTTAGGTCCCTATAATACTAGTTATTCCCCCATTACTATTGTCATTGTAGCCCTTATTATTATTGTTGTGCCCCTATTGTCCCCATATTGTTATTATTGTGCCCCATAGAAGTCCATTATTGTTATTGTTGTGCCCTTATATTATTATTGTTACGTCGGATTTGATTATATTGTGACCCCTTAGACTCCTATATATAGAAAGGAGGTTTTGTCATTTGTAGCATCCAAGAATTGTTCACTTGTGTAATGTAAAGGAGGTTTCCCCTCGAAGAGGCTGATTTCTAAGGTGCTGATCTTTCTTTTCTATCTTTTTGTGAGTTGGTTTCATAACAATGAGTTTGTTGACTTTCTTGATGTTGGTGCTTCTCCTTTGGGTAATCTTCAAGGGTTGATGAGTGCTTTCTCCATGATTTGATCCCTTTTCACTCCTCTTACACAAACATACTTGGGCCTTTCAAACACCTTGGACTAAACATTGGAATTCCCTCCAAACACTTGAATGTCATCTGTCCAAAAGCTTTTCATTCCAAGGGCTTGGCTTGACCTACAAATCTATCAAGAAACTCAAGCTAAAGCACAAACCCGAGGCTATAGAGTATATGAATTCATGAATTCCATTGAACCATTTGTGGATTATCAAGTTTTAAGATCTATATAATACAACCTTGTATTAAATGAAAATTGATGCATATTTTCAACTTTATCAATGAGGTATCTGGTTTGTAACTCACACACTTTCTTCCATAACTCATGGTTTCAATCCTTCTTTTCTAGTGGCTTGTTTATCCCAACAACTTGAATGAAAAATCGAAGGGAGTGTCCATTTTCATGTCAAATAGGAAAAAGAAGGACTATGCTTGCTCATTTTACTTAGTGCCTACATGCCTACTTCAATCCTACAAATCTGCCTTATTCCAAAATAAGAACACAATATTACTGTTCATTATGCATGAGGAATTGAAGTAGCCATATATGTTTATCCATGGTGCATGGCGACTTGCAAGATCCATCCATTTATACATTTTCTTATTCACCTTCCGTTAGCTACCAGGTGACTTCTTATATTTTGCATTCATAAGCTTGGTGTTTTAATCACTTCAATTTGGGTAGAACTAGGTCTATATGTGAGTGTATTGGGCATCCTTATGGTCAAAGCTTCTAAATACTTGGAGTTTATTATTATTATTATTAGTATTATATTTAAGGGCTTCAAGTGATCATTTCTTTAGTTTTGAATCATTACACCTTTTTGTTAATCAACTCTAGTGTGACAACCATGGTGGAAATTCCATGTAATAAAAGTTAATAAAGGTAAAAATAATAACCACAGTTGATGGGACACTTATTCCAAGCTGAATGTTGGGCAAGACATCCTAGTGTGGGTGTTCATCGGTCTATTATGGCTAAGGAAATTGGCAAAGGCAATGGCTAAGGCTTTGGAAAGACAAAATCACATTTTTGACACATTTATTTACGAAAATAATGGAAATTAGGAGAAAAGGGAGGTGAAAGGTCATAGATTGCATGTGAGGAGGAAAGTAATGGAAAATGAAGAAAATAGAGACCTCGTTAATAAAAAGGCCTATGAGGATCAATTGGTAACCTTTTGTTAGTTCAGTTTTGGAGCTCTCTCATTATTCTCTCCCTCTCTCTCATTGTTGGACACTTATAGTTTTCTTGGAGCATTTGACATTGAATCAAGAAAGGAAAAGAAGGCAAGAGAAAGCAAAGATTAAGTAGGGAAAGGTAGGATCAAGCAACTACAACATGATTCTTTGCAGGTATCAATTTTCATGTGCATTTCCCTTTCTAGATTTGGCATGCATGGTATTGCATGTGGTTCTTTTGTTGTTATGGCATGGGTTTTGTGAAGTGTAATAATGTTTTTAGCCTAGCCTTGCCATTTTCAGATAGCCATGGCATGACAAGGTTTTCATGTTTTGGTTGAGCTAGATTTCCGAATGGATTCGATGCCAGGTGAGGTGGATATATGAATGATAGAACACATGGCCTAGTGGTCCTTGAACCAGACTGTGGATCACGGTAAAGCCACTAGCCTAGTAACCCCTGAGCTAGACTGTGGGTTGTGGTAAATCTAAGATTGTGTTGCCTCGATGGGCCTAGGAATCCTGCCGGTGAATGTTAGGATATACGATAAATCCAAGAGGTGGTTTGCTCTTGGTTGGGCCTAGTAATCCCGGTTTGGGATATGAAATAAAGCCTAGAGAGTGGGTTTCAGTTTAGAGCCTAGTGATCCAGGTTTGGATTGCGGTAAAGCCTGGAGAGTGGGTCTTGGTTTAGGGCATAGTGGTTCGGGTTTGGATTGAGGTAAAGACTAAGAAACTAGGAGACAGGAAAATTCCTCACGGTGTAGGTGGAGAAATCCGATGGCATCCATGCTTGTTTGGCCTAGTGTTCAGGTGGATATCATGGTAAAGCCTGTTATTACATATTTATTGTGTTGGCCTAGTGATCTAGGATGGATTATGGTAAAGCCTGGTTTCTATTGATGAGGGTGAGGTGGTTTAGCCTCGGGATGCCCTGGTTAGTTCTTTGGTTTGAGTCCCACATTCATGCTTGGAATATGGCACGAGGGTGAATGGATGAAGAGAGATTTGGCTCAACCATTCTATGGTCGGGTGGAACATGGTAGTCCCATCCTGGGTTTGGATTTTGCATCATTAATGAGAAGTTATTTCTCCTTGTATTTCTATGAGTATTATATTGATTTATATGTGGATCATATGGCTGTGATTTCATTGGTATTTCTGCTGCTATTCTGTTGTTTATGTATGTGTTTTATGACAGTGGCTATGTATGGCTCTCATCATTTTTTACTTGTAAATGAATGGACAATGTTTCTATGACTTAATAAATGATAATGCATCAAATGATATGAGGGAACAATGGTTCTTAGCGATTCTCAGATAAGTATGAGATCCCTATGCTTAAATATGTTATTTACACCTGTAGATTACATATTTGTGATATGTTTGAAGAAATGTGTGTCATGGCTAGTAGGGGTCTGGTTAAGTGTTTGTTCAACTATTTATTTTTGCATCATTGTTTCCATATTATTTTACTGTTCTAGAGATGTCATTCAATTTTGGGTAGTGACCTGGGCTCTGGGCCTAAAAAGGTGGCTCAAAAACCCGGGGTCTGGTTAAGTGTTTGTTCAACTATTTATTTTTGCATCATTGTTTCCATATTATTTTACTGTTCTAGAGATGTCATTCAATTTTGGGTAGTGACCTGGGCTCTGGGCCTAAAAAGGTGGCTCAAAAACCCGGGGACTCTGGCACAACATTAGACAAAATAGTCCTTGGGCACTAGCATGCCTATAGCATGAGAGTGTCCAGAGCCTCCTAGACCCTTGCAGGCATATAACATGAGAGCGTCTAGAGATTAAGTGGTCAAAAACATTAGTGGGACCGAGGGGTTAGTTACCTGAAGAGTTGGGATAGTTCTTAGGGGTCTTGTAGTTGATGTGGAGGGTCTCTATGTTATGTTTTCCTCAATTCCATTTCCTTAAGGTCAAACAAGAGGTCGAATCTAATCATAGTAGCCTCTCGTCGCATGTTTACCCCGGTTGTCTGGTTACTTGGGTAGATGTGGGTGGAGGGTGTTACATATAGAAACATGAGTTATTCAAGAAACATGGACATTTTAGGTAAAAGTCAACACCCTCCCTTTGTTGAGTTAGAATTGTTGGGTCTGATTGTTAAAGGATGGAGTTGCACGCAACCATTTGAGGTTCAACTAAGTGTTTAAATGGGTTGAATTGATGAATTATTAGAGCTATTAAATACTCTAATACTCTGAATATGGATGAAGGTTGGAAAATTAGCAGCAACTGGATCCCTGCCCTCCATTCCTAGTTTTTATTTATTCCATAAATTTCTCTGTTTATCTGGATTTTGATTTTTCCTTCGGAACACACACACACACACATTTTTTTTTTTTAATGGATTTAATAATATTGTTTATTTAATTTACATTTAACATCTTTTTATTGATTTATATTATTATTTATATATAATATATATATATATATATATATAATATATATTTGATCAAGTGAAAGTGGAGCCTTCCATTAGTCAAGAAAAAATACATATTGTACAACAGCAACACGGCTCTATGAACACTCAACAAATAGTTGGGTTGACTCAACAAAACTACAACAGGACTGTTGTCAAAATATTCCGTCCAATAGAGAGTACACAGAATCTGCCCCGTCTATCTAACCATCCTCAGAGTGGCACTCTGGCTACCAGTGCACACAAAACTCGAAATAGAGATTAGAAGGTTCAGAGGTTCTCTTGGGTCCTCTAAATGTCATAAGACTCGCTCATCAATGAACCCGTAAGCTCTTGAAGTCGAGGGCCCACATAACCGAAGGCCTACATTGCATTTGCATGTGTCTTAAACACAAACCTTAACCTTTGGTTGTATTTATAACTCGCAAACCGTGTGATCCTACCCTCAGAGATCCGACGGTCAAAAGTTAATTTTAGGCCATCAACTTGCCCACTTTTTAATTTATCTTATGGACCCTAAGAGAAACTAAACCGCCGCTCTATATATTTTTCGGGTCCACTTGGGTATTAACCTTCGATCAGATTTTCACCCCGATCACTGTGTGATCCTACCCATGGAGATCTAACGGTCAATAGCTAATTTCAGGCCATCAACTTGCCCACTCGTTAATTTATCTTACGGACCCGATGAGAAACAAAACCGCCACTCTATAATTTTTTCGGGTCCGCTTGCGGATTAACCTTCGATCATATTTTCACCCCGATCACCATGCGATCCCACCCTCGGAGATCCAACGATCCATAGCTAATTTCGAGTCGGTAACTTGCCCATGCATTATTTTATCTTACGAACCCGATGAGTATCATAAATCACCACACTATTGTTTTTCGTGTCCGTTTGAAGTTTTAACCTCTGTGTGGTTTTCCGCCCGAAATCCATAGGATAGTGGAGTTCAAGGCAATCTATGGTCAGCTGCCTGCCAACCAGCCTGTTGTTTACCCCTTGCGCTTGGTCCATTTTCCATTGTTTCCATCAGTCTCCTCACTGCTGAATTTGCATACTCTGAGAATACTTCCCTGTCTATGATCGCCTGTCTGTGACAGTCCTCGCGCAATTTCCTTGAGGGTGTCAACGCCCAAGTATAACTTCTATTACTTCTTGAATAGAGCACTCCTTCATTCGTCAAGCGATCCGCTAACATGTTGGCTATTCTGCGTACATGAATAAATTGGAATGTTCTCAGGGCTCTCAGGTGGGACTGTATACGTTGATAGACCTGCAATAACTGCCAGTGTTTTAACACTTTTTCTGGTGTTGTACCGTTGAATATCTTCTTGACCGAATTAATTATATTTTCAGAGTCTGCTTCTACAATAACATTGTGTAAATTTGACTTAATCAATATTTTTAGGCATTGCTCTAAGGCCATGAGTTTCGCCATATTATTAGTGGCCTTCCCCAAATGACTATGAAAGATGACTTATGTATCCATGCTTATCTCTTATGACTCCGCCATAACCAGCCACTCCAGGGTTTCCTTTAGAGGCTCCATCTATATTAAATTTTAGAAAACCATGTGGAGGAGGCTGCCAGAATTCCTTACCCGCTGTTGTATGGCTTGCAATCTTACTTATGCCTTGGGGATCGGCAATTGGAGACCCAATTGCAAAAGTATATGTGCATCCTGGTTTAGAGGAGGGTTTTCGGGGGGATTTTTTAGACAGGTACTTACAGTTTCTTTGAGCTGTCTTATAATCTGAGCTATGATGCTCTGTGTTGAGCCAATTCTGTTCTTGAAAATCCTATTGTTGCATTCTTTCCAGACATCCCAGATTAAAAAACCTGGAATCTGTTGACTGTTTCATTTTCTGAGAAATCTTTCCACCAATTCTTTAAAGTGTCAGTAATGCTTGATGCGTCCCTGTCATTTTGTTCGAAGATTGAGGCTACCCAATTCCACAAGGTAGGGGTGAATGGGTAGAGGTTGAGTAGGTGATCCATCATTTCTTCTTGTAAACCACACAACTGGCATCTAGATGGACCAACTAAACCTCTTTTCCGAAGATTTTCCTAAGTCAGAATCTTTTTATGTTGCACCAACCACATGAACAATTTGATTTTCATCCAGTGCGAGTTCTACCATAGGTCCTTCCATATCTTATCAGGGTTTGGAAAGTCAAGCCTAATGTCTATTCTTTTGGCTTCTTTGAGGTTGAAGTTGCCTTCATTGTTTCTTCCCCATCTTAGTTGGTTAGACAATGTAGATGTTAAAATCTTTCTTTGTTCCAAGATAACTGCAAGAGCTTCTGCTTAGGCCTTCAAAGGGGTCTCTTCATTATATCCCGGGTTCTTCCATGTTCTCCATTTATCCTTGTTTCTTGTCTAATCCCAGAAGTCACTTACCCTGAGTAAACCTTTATTGTCAGTGTCATTCTTAAGATTGGCTAATTCTTCTCTACACAGGTTAGGTTCCTGCTGCCAGTTATCCTCCCAAAACTAGGCTAGGTTTCCATCTCTGATCTCCCAGAAACTGTGCTTCTGAACTATGGCTTTATTCTCCCAAGCACTGTTCCTAATGTGGGAGCCCTTGATGTGCCCAGACATCCAAATATGGTCCCTTTCTTGCCAATTATTTGCATACTTTTGTTTCTAGAGCTTGGCCCATGGGGTTGCTAACTCCTTTAGCCATCTCCACTAAAGTTTTACCCCCAAGACTTTGCTAAGGGTTTCAGGGTCATGAAGTCCCACGCCCCCATGGTTCTTAGGTTTAGAGAGCTTATCCCAAGCTACCAAAGCCCATTTTTTTTCCTCTTCCCCTTTGCCCTAAATAAAATCTCTTTGAATATTCCTAATGAGTTGCAAAACTCCTTTAGGGGTAGGAAGGGCTGAAAACATGAAGGTGGGAATAGTTTGCAGGACAACCTTTGTAAGCACTAACCGTCTTGCTAAGTTCAAAGACCTGCTTGTCCATTTCCTAATTTTGTCCTGCAGTCTATTAGTCACTGGCTCCCAAAATTCCTTGCTCAGAGGTTTGTCAGTGAGAGGTATTCCTAGATATTTGGATGGTAACTGATCTCTTTGAAAGCCGAGAATTATGGAGAGGTTTTTCTGAATAGCAATGTCAGTATTAAAAAAAAAAAAAATTGATTTGGTGAGGCTTACCTTTGTAACAACGGCCATAGCAAAGTCATCCAGGATTTGTTTGAACGCTTTAGCTTCCTTGACCATGGGTGTACCCTGCAGCATAGTATCATCCACAAATTGTTGATGAGTCAAGGCATCCCCATTCGGGGTGAGTTTGAGACCCTGGATTCTTCCTTCTATATTGGCGGATTTAATGGCTTTGCCTAATCCTTCCATCATGAAAATAAAGAGGAAGGGGAGAGCGTATCTCCTTGTCGAAGGCCTCTCGAAGGCCTAAAGGTTCTGGATGGAGAGCCATTAAGCAAGATTGAAAAATTAGCTATGGTAACAAGGGCCATTACCCATCTTATCCAGTTGTGGTCGAAGCCATACGCTATTAATACTTCCCTGATGTAGGACCAGTTTAGCTTGTCATAAGGTTTTGCTAGGTCAAGCTATATGATAATACCTGCTTGCTTATTGCTCTTAAGAGATTGAACCACCTCGTGAGCTTGAATGGTGTTGTTTAGAATTTGCCTTCCTTCCACATATCCAGTTTGCCCCTTAGACACAAGCGTTGGAAGTAAGGGCTTGAGTCTGTTTGCAATTACTTTGGAAATAATTTTGTACACCACATTGCATAAAGTTATGGGTCTAAATCTATCTGGTGTCACAGCTTTTTCCTCCTTTGGAATCAAAGCTATGAAAGAAGTATTAAGCGCCCTCAAAACTGTTTTGGATCTTCTCGAGTTCTCCACAGCTTCAAGGATATCTTGTTTGACTATTTCCCAGCATGCTTTGAAGAAGTCAACATTGAACCCATCCAGTCCTGGAGATTTCCCATTTTGCATTTCTTTGATGACTTCATTAACTTCCTCTTCAGTCACTGACATGTTAAGATTGTAATTGTCTTCCCTGGTTACAAGCTTTGGAATGTACTTTGTGAAGTTGTTGATAAATTCTAATCTATCTACGAGACGCTCCTTTGATATGATTTGGAAATGTTGTACCAGAGCACATTCCATTTCTTTGTGGGTAATGAGCTCTTTCCCTTCAATGTCTCTGAGTTTTGAAATCCTGTTATGTGACCTGTGATCCATGGTTGACTTGTGAAAAAACTTTGTGTTTCTTTCCACTTCTTTAAGCCATTGTACTCTCAATTTTTGTCTCCAAAAGATCTCCTCTTACTGGCATTTGTCTTCCCATTCCTGTTGAGGAGAGTCAACTTGCATTTTTCTTTCCTCAGTGAAGCCATCTATGGTAAGGATCTGATTGATTCCTCATAGTTTCTACTCAACCTCTCTTTTAGCTTTGAAAATATTGCCAAACTCCTTTTTGTTCCATTCTTTAAGCCTGAGTTTGATGTGTTTCAGTCTCTGCTGTAGTAGGAACATATTAGTGCCTTGAACGAGCAAATATTCCACCCACCATTTACCAATATTATTGATGAAATCAGGGTGGGTAAGCCAAACATTTTCAAACCTAAAAGGTATGTTCCTCTGAGAGCCTATAAAAGAAGCTTCAAGTTGGATAGGTCAGTGATCTGAGCCTCCAAAAGGAAGGATTAATGTAGTCAAGTCAGGGCTATCGAGAAGGAGGTCCTTCGAGATTATAAATCTATCTAGTTTAAAGGCAACTTGAGAAGCCCCTCCCCTCTTATTATTCCGGGTGAAGGTTCCATTTATTGTCTCCAAGTCCACTAGCCTCATGTCGTTTAGGAAGTTCTGGAAGGCAGTGGAGTCTCTGCCTAGTGTTCTGGTCCCGCCTTCTTTTTCTGTAAGAGATCTGATCATATTAAAGTCCCCTCCCAAAATCCAGGGCATAACAAGATGTCTCTCTCTCAACTCCTCCAGTGAGGTGAGAAGTCTGAGTTTGTCTTCAAGTTTTTGAGGACCATAGGCATTTGTGATCATATATATTTCCTTATCACCCAAAGGTTGGATCACCATTGAAAGGTAGTTCCTGGATGCTTCAGCTTCCAGGATTCCAAGTTTCTGGGGATTCTAGAGTGTGAGAATCCCTCCTGCCATGTTGTCTGCTTTAATTTCTAGATACTCATACTTAATGAGCCATTTGCTATGTATCTATTGAACATTTTGTTTCTTGGATAAACACCATATCTAGTTTTTCTTCTTTTATTCTATTGCTTAGAGTTCTTTGTTTTCTTTTACTTCCTAGACCCCTAATGTTCCAGGTCGTGAGCTTCATTATGAAAGGTTTGTAAATGAGTAACTAGTAATATCTTTCATCTTACCTGAGTTAATCATGAGTTTCCCACGCTCTGTCAGCAGTTCATTATGTCTTTTCCTTTCTCTTTTCCTACCTAGGTTCTTGGAAGAGTGTCCTGATGTTACCTCCATCGTTTTAACCCCTCTATTTCCCTGGCCGTCATGGTTTCTTTTGAATCCAGAACCCTTTGCTTGGGATCTCCAGAGGAAGAGTTGTTGCATTCTGTCAAACTCCTCTTGTGGTAGAGAATCAACCCCTTTGGTGGTTCCCTGCTCCATGAACTTTTCTAAATCAACATTCTCCCTCTCAAGAATCTCCTGTAGTTCGTGGTCCTCTGTTCCAAATTCACTTGGGGTCATCTCATGGTCCCTACCAAGTTCCATGATGCTTGGCAGATCTTCCTTTAGTTTGTTGTTCTCAAGTACATCCTCCATGCTAGCATCTTTTTCCTTCTCTACAGGATTATCCTCCAATGCTTGGTTTATCCCATTGTTACCACCTTCTTCTTCTAAAATCTTGAAACTATTATGACTTGGTTGTTTTCTCACTAGTTTTCCTTTGGTACTATTTTCCTCCTTTCCCTTTGCCTCCCATCTTGGTAAAGCCTTCGGGGTCTTTTCCTGACATGTTGGTTTTCATATTGTCCTCCAGTTTGTTTAAAAGGCAATCTCTGATGAGGTGCCCGTGTTCATGACATTTACGATATCTAAATGGGACATGTTCATAGTCCACCGCCTGCACCCATTCTTCATCATATACTTCAAGAATGATTTTGTTCGAAAGTGCTCCCAATAGGTCCATTTCTACACATATGCGGGCAAAGGAGGTGTATTTTCCTCGCAGAGTTGCCTCTGATATTTTTTAAAAATGACCTAATTTATTGCCTATGGCTTTTAAGGATTTAGGCAGTCAATAATCTAAAGGTAGGGAGTAGAGTCTTATCCATACCGGTACTGATTTTAATGTTTCTCATTCCAGGACAAAATTCATCACCCATGGTCGCATGTAGAGGCCAGCTGCAGCATAAAAATATGGTCCTCCTTCGAACACTCTGTCTTTGTCCTATAGGTTTGTGAACACCACTGTGAAGAAACCCTTGGACCAAAGGTGGAGGGTTATTTCCCCCTTTGGTTTCCAGTGGTTCATTATCCATACTTGCAAAGCCTTCTCTGTTGGCCATATCCCCATAAATTTACATATAACTGCGTATGCCGCCATGTGATCCTTGTGCTCCTATAGTGCTGGAATATTTAAAACAACCCGTGGTTTAATGGCTGACCTGGGTTTGTAGAGTCCTGTCACACTCCTGTGCTCAACTCTCTAAGTGCTACCTCCTGTTCTCTTCTCTCCTCTGACTTCGTCATGATTCTCTTCCGACTCATGAGAACTGATGTTTTCTGGCTTTTCTGTGCTAATACTCTCCGTTTTTGCCTCCATTGGTTTCTTGAAACGATTCGAGCCAGCATCCTTTCGCAACTACATGACTGTATGAGGGAGTGGAACTCCTCCCTCCTCACCCCTCCATGGTTACCAGCAATAATCCCCTGTTCGTCCATACCCTCATTCTGCTCTCTCCCCCGCAGCCCGATTACACACACTTCGTATTTGTGACAAATTCAACTTCTTATTAAAGATTTATTTATTCATTGATAACAATTATTTTATTTATATATTATTATTATTATAATTTATTTTATTTTTTGAAAAAATGTATAATTCTTATTCCTTGATTTCTTATGCTTACTTTTATTTATGAAAATTTTTATTTTTATTTTTAATTTTTTAATTTTTTTTTTTTAATTTTTTTTGAAAATTTGTATGATTCTTTAATTATTCATTTTTTATGGTTATTTATTATTTTATAATTATATTTATTATTATTATATTATTTATTTTATTATTTTTTTTTTGAGGATGTTTTTGAGAGCGTTTGTAACTACTTTGACTTTATAACATTTAATTTTTATTTTTGACTTTTTAACGGATCAATTTATTTTTTGAAGCATCTCCACCTATATATATTGTTAATGTTAGATCAGATGCTCCACCTTTGCCCTGATGATGAACCACAATGGAGGGTTCGAAATGTTGGCTCCAATAATGTGATTCCTCCGGAAATTTTTCTCTCTAAACAATATGGTCACAATCGACAAAGTAACTCTAATTAACGTTCTAATCTATTTACAAGGTTTGCAGGACAAAATCAAATTTCTTCAACCTGAATAAAAACTACAACAAAATGAAATACAACAAAAGAATCAACATTTTGAACTAGTCTTTGTTCAGAACAATTCTCTTTTTGAATTTTAGAATGATTCCTATTAGTGGTCAATATTTGATCAAATCAATGATGACAATGCTAAAGTAGATTCAAATGAAGATGAAGTTCATCATAAACAAGTTTTGCTTTCACTTTTCGAGCACATCACCACACTTAGGGAAGAAATCATCAACTACAAGCAAAAAATAAGCCTTGGATATAAAAAGGAAGCTATTGTTCACATTCCAAAGTATTCAGACTAGTCTAGTTCCATAGTGCTTGGTTTCCTTCAAGAAAATTCATCTTCACTTGCTCCATTTCAAGGTTAGATTCCTAAATGCCAACATTGTCATTGAGTTGGCCACATAGAGGATCGATGTTTTAATATTCATCCTTATGTGCATTTTGGAAAGTATAGTCATTCTTCAGAGAAACATAAGAACCTTGCAAGAGTAAAGATTCACTATGGGTAGATCTCTTCGTGGCAATGGTCATCAACAATCAAGAGGATATATCGATCATATTGAAGAATTTATTCTCAAGTATTCACACATCTTGCATTGGAAGAAATTGTCTTCTCACCTTATCTTTAACAAGGGGAAATAATATTAATGATTCATAGTCAAACTTCAAGTTTTGAAGTTCTATCAATCGACCAAGAACAAGTGAGCCTAAACCACATTTGTAGCCAAAGTCTCGAGCCAGAGTTAGAGTTGTTGTTAGAGCTGAAGCCATAGTCATATTCCATGAGCATGATTTGGATTGTGGTCTTCCTTAAACCACCATTTAATAGAAAAATTACGACTTATGGTAGACACCAATGTGTGGCCATCTTTAAACCACTATTTGAGAGTGATTTTAATTAGCGGAAGACATAAACTTCTAGTTAAATTAGGAAACATGTTAGGAATCGTTGAGACTTAGAGCTAACTTTTAGAGCTTGTGTTCATTCCACACCACTATTTTCCATAGGGAATTGTTGAGCCATAGAGCCAGATGATTGGTGCGACTTCCATATTTCAGCGCTCTACTTGGACTCACATATGCCCCTTTGAATTAAGGAGGTGAATGTTGTAAATCTAATCTACTAGGGTTATTGTCATAGCTCCAAATATCACCCTTGGTATTTGTGATGCTTGGTTTATGGCCTAGGGCAACCCCTCCTTCCAGACTTGGTCCAAATATTTTAAAAACAATGTTTTACTTCCTGTACGCTACTTTGCCCTGTGATAAAAGCGTGTACACGCAGGTCAGTCTATACCCAACCCGCGTATATGTGTTAAAACACTTTAAAAAAATTAAATTTCCTTAATTATGGGCGGAGTTCACGGGTTTTACTTGTTGATTACCTCCTAGTGCCTGTGGCCCAACTGTTCCCAACTGTTTCCCAACTAAAAAACTAACTTGGGAGAAGTATAAAAAGACTTCAATGGGAAGGCCCTAAGGAGGAGAGAAATGATAGAATTACTATACTAAGATTATCCCCCGATCAAGTCTGAAGTATCCCTGTGCTTCAAGCACTTCCCCAAGTTCAGGAAACCCTTGTTTCCTTGAGTGTTGATATTCTTTCACTTGTTGGAGATATCATGGTATTGGTTATGGAAGGAGGCTGTTGAAGACTGGGACTAGACGGACCTAAAAGACGGTTCCGCTTGGAGCCGGAAGAGGAAGACTCAGGTGAACTCTTTTCACGTTTACTACAGTTTTCTACAATAAAAAGAAACATCGTCTTGTTCCTGAGATCAACTTTGTTTCTGCATACGATGTTATTGTTATGGTTTATATATGAATGACTATCTTATTGTATAACTAACCATCTACTTATATGATATAAAGTTGATTTCACTAAAATGCTTTATCTATATGCTGTTATGTGTATTCGAATTGGTTGATTTGCAGGTTCAAAGATCATTAGGAGTTGCAGAGGGTTTGAACCCTGGTTGGAACTACCCAAACGAAGGACATCCGAGTATGTTCATCCTCGCATAGTTAGTTTGTTTAAGCATGTTGCCTAAGTTGTATGCGTGTTTCTTGATGTAGATTACTCCTGCTCTGATAGAGTTCTGACCTAAAGCCCTGGGGGACTTATTCCCTTAATAGAATTGGCGAATCCGCTGGGGATAACAATCTTGTTATTCCTAGTTTGGTTTGTTCAATGTCAATCAGGGCTTAGTTCTTAGTTTTCTTGCTGTGACAGTATTGCCTGCTCCTGTAGGAACTCAGACTTCAAGTCTGATCATTTTCATCAGGCCTCATCTTTTATTTTTCCTGTAAAACTGCATATACTCATCTTTGTCTGTTTACAGAAGCATACACACGCTTGTTTCTGTGAACTGAAACCATGTATATGCGAGTTTCGTTTGGTCGAACCGCATGTACACGCACCTGTGTACGGACACAATCGCGTATACAATTTTTTTCATGCTTTTTTCAAATCTTCCTGCCCTGAAAGATTTGTTTCTTGGTCTGTGTGGTTTCTGAGTGGTCAATTTCTGTCTCTAGATTTTCAATTATTCAGTGAGCTTACTGTTTTGAATTCTCTCCTGCTTTGAAAAGTTTTAGCCTCGGTTTGCGTTAAAGTGAGTTTCATGATTTGGTTTTGAACACACAAGGCTTCTTATACAGGTTCTTGATTGTTCTGGTCTTCCAGAACAGAAGATTGTTTGCAATATTTGTGTCAAACTTCATTATTGGTCTGCTTGCTTTACTTCCCGACATTTTTGTGGCCATACACTTTTTCTTGCTTTTCAGAAGTTTTTGGTTGATGAATTTGAAAGTTTGTCTTTCCTGATTTCTTGATCAGTTTCTCAAAGCTCTTTTTGCTGCTTTTGGATTGTTTAGTGCAAGTTGAAACACATTTTTGTTCAAGTTTTCATTCGTGTTGAATTGATAGCTTACAAAGTTTCCTTGTGCTTTGCTTTCAGTCTTTGAGTCTTTGGTGGCACTTTTGAGTGCTTTTGAAAAGTTGTTTTCATTGCTTCTTAAAAAAGAAAAGTTCTTCAAAAACATTGTTTTCTTTTTTCTTTTTTCTTTTTTTCTTCTTCGGTTTTGTGAAAGTGAATTGTGATTTTTCGAGATTTTCCTTGCTTATTTGGAGGAAAATTTGTATTTGAAACTTGCATTCTCTTCAAACATTTAAGTTGGCTTATTAAAAAGTTTTAAACAATTGCTTTCATCTCTTTTTAGAGTAATCTAGAATTTTGCATCATCATATACACCTTACATTAGGGTAGTTTTGCATTATTAAAGCATCAATAATTTTTTAGTTTTTGTGAGTGTGAAGTCTGCTATAAGAAAAGAAAAGGAAAAAGTTTTTGCTTTATAGAAGTTTCTTAGAACCCAAGTAGAAGTTGCTTTTCATCGAAAAACAAACAAGTGCATTGCATATAAGTTAGCTTTTCATTAATTTCTTTTGCGTCATAAAAAACACCATCGGTTTCATCTCCATATTGTCCCTTGACTTAAAAGAACAACCACTTAAAATCAAGCGCTTAATAAAATAAACTATAACTTTTTATATTGTCAATCAGATACACCAACAAGTTTTAGGTTTATTTAGGGCCTTGGATTAGGCAAGAGGAGAGTAAACTCTCCAAGGCCATTCTAAATTGTAAAACATAGAAGTCTGAATAAAGAGTGAAATCCAATAGCGTTAGGGAGACTGGAAAGCTCCATGACTGGGAGTTAAGCATGAGGGTTTGTGAAGATAAGGACGAGAGATACCCCCCCTCTTACTTGTCAGATCTTACCTCACGACTGTTCGCCCGGCTTCTGATACGAGTTGGTATCTTTATTTACCTATCCTATGGATCTACACAGATGGCTGCGGAGGGGAATCCCGTGGCACCTGAGGTTGACGTTGCATCACGTTCAACGGTACTTCTGGAGGGCACCCTTGCAAAGCTTGGGGGCTTGCACCGGCAAAGGCTGTTGCCTGGAGGTCAGCATAACTACCTCTGATACCTTCGCTAGTAGACCTAGGGCATAATTACCCAATATATTTTCGGAAGGCCCTTATTATTTAACTTTCTTGTATTTTGGTATCCGGTCCTAATCACTCGGAGCGGAAATACTTGGAAGTTGTTTAATTGTTGAATTCTTTTGGGACATTTTTAGTGCGTGTTCTGTGCTCCTAGTCGGCCTAGATTTTAGTTTTTTTGAGTCTTTAAGTAGATAAAAATAATTCAAAGTGGCTGACTGACCACCTCAGCGGTCCCGTAGACTTCGTGGGCTTTTAATTGCAAGTCCAGAGCCTTCTCCTAGAAGGCGTGGGAGCGATTCTACCAGTGGTTTTAAACTAGTGGCAACAGGTGCATCAGAGATTGATCCTCCGCTTGGGGACATTAGTTCGCAAGATAGACATGGTACTACTACAGAGTTAGAGAGGAACACACTCGTTCTTTCTCGAGTACTCTTCAAGTAGGAAGACAATATTGAAGTGGAAGAGATTTCAGAGTTGGTTGTGGCTCCGAATTCTCCTCTGCCTCCCGATCATCTAGATGTATTGTTATATGTTGGAACTCCGACTCAATGAAAGGTAATCCTAGGTATGTTCTTGACTGAATAAGACAACAAAGGTCCAGAAAAGAGGTAATACAAGCACAATGGACAAAGAAAACACCAAGGGAATACACTATTCCCCAGTATGGTCGCGAATTTGTTATGCAAAATCTACGATTGCGAACAAAATTATCTTCCCTAGGGTGGGTGGACTAACCTAAAACAACAAAAAAACAAAGGTACTAATGTTTTCCTTAAAGTAAATAGATAACATGATTAAGTCTACCTAGAATCTATCATATGATTCACTCCTTCCTTGGCTTGAATTCTCCAATCCTAGCATTGATTACTATTATTAGAACCTGCACAGTCAGATAACACAAGCCAACGACCCACAAAATTTATGTACCATTATATAATCACTTTATTCAATAGATAAACATGGTATTGAAATATATGAAACCATAACATCATATATAGGAAAACAAAGAACTCTTTGCATTAATAGAAATGGAGTGAGTTATAACCAAAAATAGGTGTTGATCTTGTAAAAGAGCCCCTCCAAGTTGGTTTTTCCTTTCCTTGTCACAAAGTGTGCCTCTAATCACCCTAACACATGGAAAGATATATCGCACATCAACAACAAGAGGGTATAATCACTCTCCAAAAGCCCACCCCTTGCCTATGGATGGAAATAAATATATAGGTGAAGGAGGTAGTTCATGAATTCTCACCCTTTTACTAATCTAAGGTTGAGATCCACTCTTAATTGGAGGATGAGCTCAAGGGATAAGGGATGAAAACTACAAGGTAGGATATGATGGGATTCGATACTTTTATTTGAGGTAAATGGTTACAGCAAATCCTAGAAGCTTCTGGAAGAAGAGGCTTCGGGATTCTCTCTCTTTTTCCAGAATTTCTAGAATCAATGCACCCGCAACACTGAGCAACTTACTAGTGATAAGCTTAAGTGCAGAGTAGGGAAACATGGTAGTCAACACTATCTAGTAAGAGGTCAGGGAGCGTTGGCTCTTAAAATGACTGGAACAAGGTGCCTTGATGCAGAAACTCAAGGATTAGAATGAGTCATGCTTAGGGAATTGTTTAAGGATGATGAAAAGGAGGTAAAAGGATGTTGATTGATCTAGTTGAAGGCCTATTGACCAGATGTGACAAAATGGCCTATAACACTTTGCTTTCATTCCGCAGTCTTTCTATTTTAGCCAAGGCTAAATCAAGTTTGGTTTGTTCTTCAACTAACTTTTCTTCATGAGAATTAGGTGTATTTACATTAGCATAACATGTCTCATTTGACTCGACACTTTATTTTTTACAATAATTTCTTCCTTCTCTTTTTCTTCTCCTTTTCAACATTGTTGCTACTAGTGTCTCCTTCATGCATGAGTTGCAACCTTTCCCCAATTTCTTTTCCAAAATTTAAATCTATAATTTTCTTCAGATCCTTATTGTGAATGTTATTATGCATTGCACATTTTTCCTAAGCATTCCACTATTGTTCTTGCTTAGAGGGGGAGTATTTACAATATCCTTCACATATTTTCTTCCATACACTAGGTCCATAAGTAATCATTTTTGTGTTTACCTTCTCTTTCCATTCTTGAAACTTTGTTGCACATAACACAAGTACACTCTGATATTCCATGATTCAACCAGGTATACCTTCTAGCTGTTAGGCTGCTACTAAAGGAACTTGGCTCCTATACCAATTGATGGAAACTTTACTAAACTAAGAGGGGAGGGAGGGTGAATCTCTTTAGTACATTCATGGAAATAAATTTATTTTATTTTAAGTGATTAACAGGACTTTTAAATGAGCAGCTTAACACATTATGAACAACAAATTTAATATGTGAACAACAAGTAATATGCAAACCAAAACATCACATCAACACATATCAACAATACAATTGTACACAATATATAAGTTGAAACCCATAAAGGGAGAAAACCACTATTTTGTTATTGTTGTGATGTAAAGGCAGGCTCCTACTCCCTTATTACATGTGATTTTTTGTAGGCTCCAACCTAAAGGAGGCTGCTACCTTGATTCTTTGCAAGCTTTAACTTACATGGAAGCTCCAACTCCCACAAGTTTTTTGCAAGCTACAACCCATAGGAGGCTCTTACCTAAACAAGCTCCAACCTATTCTTTATCAATCTACAACTTGAAAGGAGAATACAATCTCGCGAAACAATGTGTTGACCTACATGGTCTACGACTCTACATGCCTCCATCTCTATCTCTGCCTCTTCTTCTCCTCAAATCTGCTTAGCATATGTTCTATAAGTGCCAAGTAACTAATGGATAATAATTCAAGCAACTCACACACAATCTCTAAGTTTCTAACCATTCTATTTCTATATATATATATATATAGTTTGATGGTTGTTAATATTGCACACAATAATATGAAGTGAATAGTCTTGCCTCTTTGCATTCCACCAATTTGTTTCACACCTTTTCAAATTTTGAATATTAAAAACAAAAATAAATGTTTCACCCAATATTATTTTTGGATATCTGTGGTGATTAAATACACCAATATAATGCATAGATCATGTAACATTGTAGGAATAACATAAGACCATATAACTGAGCATTCATTCCTCATGATCAACAACAACATTTTCCATCAATGCATCACAACTTCTTCATGCCACTTCTTCAAGTAAATAAACTCAACCATCATATGCACACAATATATTTCCGCACCATAACCAACTCAATACCATAGTAATATATGTAAGCACATACCTTTGACCCAAGCCACATATTTAGCAACCCTTTGGCAGTAGCATAGTCTTGTCACTTGAAGCAACATATATTCACCAATCAACAATATAAACTTAGCATCACAATACCTCTATCAAATAAGCATATTACTATCACTAACATCTTGCCATTGTCTTGACATCGTGTCTTTGCCTTTGCATCTTTTCCTTGCATCCAACACTATCCGCAACATTCTATCATCAACAAACAACAAGCATATGTAACCAACAAGGATGTGTAACAAACTCCAAAGAAACTATGCCATCAATGACACCCTTTACCGTCCTACTTTGTTGCTCCTTTTCCTTAACAATATATGCAACATAATCAGCATGCGTTTAGCTCAACCATGCAATAATAACATACGAAATCCCACTCTAACAAGTTGTTCTCCTTCACCTCAAGGCATAACAATACCTACGTCAACACAAGCATGCCATCAACAATACATGCTCAATTATGCATGCATTAACTTTTCATACATTATATTGTGTTCCTCCTTTACCCTGTTATCAACAACCAACATATCTCAGTCAACATCACCTTCTCACACGCATATGGTGACCATGCTTCTTGTTGCTCCTTTGCCACCAAAGACAACAATATCAACAATCTCTTCCAATGGCTCTTCTAGGTACAAATATTCCATGGATGTAGCGGTCACCAATCTCTGAGGTTTGTGAACCACATAATATATATATATATATATATATATAGAGAGAGAGAGAGAGAGAGAGAGAGAGATTCACCGTTTCACTTGTTAGATAACTTAAAATCTTATTTTCCTTTCAATAATAATTTATTGTAATGATAATGACCTATCTAGTTACCAAATTGATGTATGAGACCTCCTTATTTTTGGGACAAAGTACCCTCTCGATATAATGATTTAGTTACTTTGTATATGAAGATGCACATATCCTATCCCATTCAGGTTAAAACTTATAACCTCTGAGGAGGAAACACATATTATTAACCATTATACTAATCAAATTCTCAGATAACACTATCATATCCACATAAAGATTTACTTTATTCAAATCCACTTGAACAACAACTCCTCAATAACTAAATATGCATAAGCTAAAAACAATTGTCAACACATATTAAAAAAAAAATCCCATCATATCAACCTAGAGATTTACCCTATGAAAATCCACTTTTTAAGAGTAGCTTAGCAAATGCAAATTATTAAAAAACTCAAAGCATGTATTAGCAAATATTGGGAAAAAAAATAAAAAATAAAATCCCATAGTTCCACCCTTATTTTCTTTCTTATAACACTAGTATGATATGACCACAGCCGTACACATTAGAATGGTCATGATCCATATTGTATTCTTATATTATTTTTCATCCATCTCAATGCGTTTAGAGTGGAAAAATTGGAGAAATCAACTTGCAGGGTTATTTTAATCGGGGGAGGGGCACAATTTGGAGAATTGTGGTTGAGGCATTATAGGATGTTTTTTATGGTCAAAACTCTCTTGTTTAAATATAAGACTTTGCATTATTTTTCTACACCAATAGAACTTTCTAATAATGCAATAATCATGTTAGTCAGAGTTTGTGTGCAAAAATTATGCCTCCTTAAAGTTGACCTTCTAGTTTCACTCTCTTGTTTAAATACATGACTTTCCAGTGCTATTATACGCTAATATAACTTTCTAATAATGCAAGAATCATGTTAGTTAGAGTTTGTGTACAAAAATCATGCCTCGTGAAAGTTGACCTTCTAGTTTGACCACCACAGTTCAAGAGGATGCCACATCATCATTCATTGCTTATGCAAAAGGGTCTAGCCAGATATGGACTATGAAGATAACTCTAGAAGGGTCAAATTTATAACCCTAGTTGAGAGTTAAAGGAATCAAACATGACCCCTAGTTGGTTATTAGGTTGTGTTAACACTTGGCCATTAGGAGGAGAAGGGGTTCCATTTTTTTTTATTGTATCTTGTTCCATTGTAGAGCAAAGAAACTAGGAGTCAGATCGAGAGAGCATAACAAAGGGAGTTAGTGATTTGTAGTACTCTAGCGTGCCACTAGTCTCAGGTAACTCCATAGAGTGTCTTCTTTTTGTACTTGCATTTTTTCATTCCAAAGAGAAAAGAGAGCAGAGTAGCCTCACATTTTAGTTGTGTTTTCTCCCATAAGGGTTTCCTAGAGAAAATATTGTGTTCATTGTTGATGGTGTGCAATTGTATTTATTGTTCTCTTTTTGTTGAATTTTATAAATTTCATGCATAAGAAGAAACTCACTAATTAATAAATATGGAATATAAAGTAATTTAACCTTTGTAGTATAGATTTTAGTTTATTTTGTTAGATCCATTGTGATAATTGTCGAGTGAAGCATCCACGATAGTTTACAAATGGGGTTAACTGAAGTTCAAGGGAATAATAAAATGGAAAGAGTTCTCATAATAAAAAGGTTTGTAACATCACATAGAAAATAGTACAAGCCAAAGCCAATTTACAAGATGTGATATCAAAATCGCTAATGATGTTATGTGTGGAACATGAATAAAATTAGGTGCATTATATGATCTATTATGGATGAGATGTGTGGCCATATGAAAATAAGAAAGAACAATCTTAATAATAAATAAATCATTAGTATCTTCTTCCGAGGGGACCAGAGTTGTGCGACTAAGGATTTATAGGGTTTACAAACTTTTCAGAATGGCAGAAAGAGGGAGTGGATTTGGATGGAGAGCAGATAAGGGAGGTGGATCTGGCGGAGGCCAATGCAACTAAAGACACGGGGAATGTCGCGGTGGCTGGATCAAGGAAGTTATGAAGTTATGTCCTGTGTAACTACAATCGAGAGATGAGAAAATGACTCAATTGAAATCATCCATTGTTGAGGGAGGTGACAATGGCCAGAAAGGGTTTGGGGTCAAGTGCAACAAGGAGGTGACCACGACCATCCTAGCCCACTATGGAAACATCAAAAGTGTATTTCACGTAAATGGAAAGGATTTATCCCTCAAGATATCTCAACATGAAATTGTGGCTTTAGATCCCTTGCAATCTTTGGTCTTTGTCAAATCAATCTTTGGTTAGACTCTCTGTATTAAGGTGAGAGTAGAAAAGTTGGTACCTACACTCATTGTCAGAATCTAAGAATGCAAAGGAATCCTTGTCAGCTTTATGCAACTCCTTCACAACGGAAGGCAACTTTAGGAGGGTCATTTACTCAATGGTTATGGCATTATTGAGGATGCTTCAATCTCTCTAGTTGCAAGCTTAAATGATGGTGCCATATGGGAGGGTGAACCTTCTACTTCTAAGTCCAAGTCCTTCAAGGATGCCCTCAAGCCAAGATCTAATACTCCAACCCATAAAAAATCTTAGGATCCTCATTCATTATGGATCAGGGAGATGATATCCTAGCTATTAAAGTAGATCAACCTATCTCGTATGAATCCAACAAGGACTTTGGGTTGCACGTTGTTATTTGTCAATTCAACGAGTTTTGGCCATCAACATTTGTGCTTCTAAATTGGATACATTAGACCTAAACACTGAATGTAGATCTGTTCTTTTGTTCAAAAGATTTCTTTGTGGTGAAATTTAAGAATTTGCAATGTCGTGATATGGCTTTTCGTGAAGGAACCTACTTTTGGGGTCAAGTCACGCTTTGCATGAAGCCTTATTTTAATTGTTTTAACCCTCTTTCCATTCCATCTCTACCAACGTTCATTTGGGTTAGGCTCTGAAATATGCCCCTTCATCAAGATATTTTAGCTAATGTGGGTAGCTTAATCGGTCGATTCATTAAGGCAAACATAAACAGGTCAGAGAAGGGTATTGTTACAATCAGTTGCAAATGTGTTGGAGTAATTATCACCAATGTGTTGCCAGATAAAAATTTTCTTCATTGGAAAGGCCTAACTTTCATGAAACCATTGGATTATGAGAATATGGCTTTTGATTGTAGACTTTGTCAACAACTAAGTCATCTGCAAAATGTATGCCCTTTTTCTCAATAGCTCTCCCCTCCTTTGGCTCCAATGAATAAACCCCGAGGACGGAATGACCCAAAGTTTCAAATTATTATAAGAAATCTACAATGAACCAGCGAGATAACTCTCTACACCAAAAAACCTCTTCAGGTAAATTGAGTCCTTCAACTTCAGTTTAACCACATGCAGTGCCATCACATCCTTCGAATGTTGGGGTCCACCCCTCGAATGAAGTTGGAGGAGACACAACTATGGTTTTAGCTTCGCTAACAAGGAAACATAAAGACTTCCACGAATTAAATCACTCAGATGGTGACAAAGAAGCAACTACAAATAAATACCACCCATAGTTGGATTTGACTCAAGAAAACACAACTATTGTACCATCTTCATCGGTTCTTGACAACTCCTAAGGGTGGATAAATGTCCACAAGAGGAAAGGAAAAAAGGATCCTTGGAGGGCTTCATGATCATTCTTGGGTTCATCACTGAGGATAGAAGGAATGTATGGGTTAGGTATTAAGTACAGGGAAGTAATGAATGTATTGTTATGTAATGTACTTATCAGTGTTGGCAAAATTGATGTAATTGATATTTTAAGATAATATAAATTATCTTACAAAAAAGTCATTAATATATCCATTTTAATTGTGAATCTTTTAATTACCTCAAAGCTTGCACCTCAATTTATATTATATCTTTCTATGTGCCGAATGGATCTTGCATTAAAATGGATATAAGACGGTAGAAATATGTCATTATAGTTATGTGTGCATGGTGCCATATACAATTTATTGTATGTATAAACATAACATTAAAATAAAAAAGACATTATAAAAGAAAAGTTGAAATTCATAATAAAAACTGAAAAAATCTAACCATGGTAAAGTAAACCACTATAATAACAATAAAATAGAACATTAATGGTGAACACAAACGATGTTAGGGTTTTCTCTGGTTATATTCTAATAATTGTCTTTGAACCACAATTTGTAGTTGTTTCCCCTTATAGGGAGCAAATTCCTAGGGAAGGTGTGCACACGAGGATGGGGTGAATCAACGAGGCTTTTTCTCTATGTAGAGTCGAGCAAATCACCGATAAACACACTTTCAATCTTCGCACTGGAGGGGAACCAAATCTAGTGGTCGTTGTGGACTTTTTAACCCAAGGTGATGTATATGACTGAGTTTGGAACATGCGTATGGAGAAAAGACAACCTGTTTGCCTCTATGTAGATCCAGATCTGCTTATCCACGTCAAATATGCTTAGTGTCCAGATTTGCTTATCCATGTCAAGTATTTTCAATGCCGATTAGGGGAGATCTAAGCAAAAAGATTGTTTTCGCCCTCCCCAAATCTATTGTATTACTTCAATGTTTGGATGATGGAGGCTTGCGTGACTACAAGGGGGTTACTTGAATGTTTAGTTTTTTTTTCTAAAGTTTTTTCACTCAGTTGCTCTCATATAGGAGACGATCAAAATGACATCAACTCTTTTCTCCCTCTATTGGGGGTGATGGGATGGTTCAAATAACCTAGCCACTCTCAACATGTCTTCGGGGATAGTTTTGGGTCTACATACCAAGATCCACATGTCTTCTTATTGTCGAGACCCTAGACCAGCGCAGGCCTGATTGAAGATATATAACAAAATGAGGTTTTGTGCACAAAAGAAAATAGGTCTTGCTGAATATCTATAAAAATCCTTAATGGCATATCCTTATTGATCTAGGTCAATGACGAAGACACAATGGAGAGCATCAAAATCAATATACAACAATGAGGGGGGATCCCAATAGTAGAGCAAATAATCATCTCAAAAGAAAAACTCCTACAAGATAAGGGGACCCTTAAAGAATACAATATAAGTAGAGGTTCCTCTTTTTCCCTGGTGTCGAGATTATGTGGAGGAATAGGACTCGACCCGTCACATGAAGGATTAGGACTAGGCCCTTCTATCTCTTTCAAAGAAGTGGTCAACAGAACATGTTAAGGCCACATCTCCTATTAGGACTTTGTCCAGGCCTCACATAATGGAAAATATGGAGAAACACACAAATATTGAGATCCAAAACTCAGGCAAATAACATGTTCTCATATTTTCACAACGAGGCTTAACAGTTTTTGGCCCAAATATGAGGACCTATATCAATGGATCTACACAAACTAACTTGCAGAATGCTACATCTACTTATGCTCGAAGGGTTTCTTCATCGTACACCCTTCCTCAAAATAAGATTACTAGGAAAATTTGGAGGAAGGACCAATGGTTATGGGGCAGAGTCGGTTTAGTCACCACTCCCTGGTTCCTAGAATTTCACTCATCAATTATGAAAGTAACTAAAATGTTCGTCTAGGTCTAGATGCCTAATCTCCCACTCCCCTTCTAGCACCATCAAGTTCTTGAATACATTGGAAATGCACTCAGAGTTTTCATCAAAACAGATAATGAGAGAATAACATAGGGGCTTCTCACATATGCCCACATTTGTGTGGAGGTCAACCTCAACAAGGATTTGCCAAATCACATACAAATGATTAATGGACACTTACAATGGTCACAAAGTTTAAATTATGAAAACACAACCTTTATATGCCATGTATGCAACCAAATTGAAAATCTTATAGATGGTTGTCCTCTAGCAAAAAAACCAACAAATAAGTTGAGCGAGAAGTGGTGCAAAAAAAAGAAATGGAAAACCCACGAGCCCCCTCCTTCAGATGATGGAGAAGAGGTGGACAAAAGGGACCCCCCAACCAAAGAAATTGAGGTTACAAATGAAACAACAACACCCCTCCACAATCATTAGATCTTAACCTGAACTCAAAGATGGCAATTATACCAACTCCTGCAGAACATGAAACAACAACAACAAAGAATGAGGTGATGTCAGGAACCAAAATATATCATGTATCTGTGAGCTCTGAATCATAAAATGAGCTCACCCCTACTACAAATCTATAGGATTCAACTTTAGCTATCATCCAACCTGCCATAAGGGTCTGGAAGGAAGTAACAAAAAGGGGGGAGAAAGGAAAAGTGGATGATTCCTACCAGTGTTCTAACCACTAGGCAATCTTTGTTTGTGTTATTAGTTATGAGGGAACTAAGCCACCATTGTGCGAGATCTTAGTGATATGTTATCTTTGAATACATGTTAGACATGTATGTACAAAATGTAATTTTATATCGAATGACAATTAAATTACGTTTTTTTTTAGGAAAATAATTAAATAAATAAAATATAGCATTAAAGTAAAATTGTTCAAATACCCAAAAAAGGATTTATTTTTCATTTTTTTTAAGTACTTACCCTCTTATTGGGCTTTAGGAGAGAAAACAATGGTTTACATAAATGATGTTACAATGGAAAGGATGAGAAGGAGCAACAAGGCTACATTTTGCAATCCAAAATGCAAAATGTGAAAATGCTAAAATGCAAATAATAGAAGAACAACTTAGAAACTTGGTTCCACACTCCACATTGGATGTGGCAATATGGGATGTGAGAACTCTACCATGGGAAGAAAGAGTAACAAGGCTATATGCATCACAAAATGTGGTAATGTAGAAAAGAAGAAAAATCAAACTTTGTTATCTTCTTATTGTATATCCACATAGCATGGGCTAGATAGATACAATTATATTATGATCAAATTTGTTAATATCAAAGATCAACATAAGCAAAATATTTACATGTTTGTCAAATAACCCAACAAGAATATACTTTTTGTATATTGATCAATATGTGAGTAGCTAGATTACCAAAAAAATAATTAATAAAAGTAAGGTAAAAATACATCTAAACTAATGATAAAAATTACAACCACACTCTATAAACTCATATAAAAACCACTAACCATGTTAGTATTTAAGTGAAGTGATGCAATTATGTTAGACCAAAGACTTGCCTAAATTGGCATTCATATTGGTATTAGTTTCAATGGGTATGGTTTGTTAAGGGTCCTTACCAACCCCATGGCGAGACCCAAAGTCATTGTTTCTTCCTTGGTGATGGGACAACATCATGTACATCAAAACCTTGGCCTTGCAATCAAGAAGGTTATATTCCCCTCAGGTACAATGGCATGGAGATTGAGGTTGAATGGAAAATCAAATCTAACAAGTAGAAGGCAATGTCCTGTTTTGCTCATCTAGACGAGAAAATTAGGGATGTTAACCCCATAACATGGGCAAAGTCCTATAAGGACATGATGGCCGATTAATATGAATGTTGCACTCTATGGTTGGATGGATTTGAGATGGACAACTAGTACAATGGTTTGGGACTCCATCTTTATTTGGAATAAAATCTCATTATTGTCATGGAATGTTTGTGGTGTGATGATTCTTCACAAAAAGTAGATTGCTCGTCGTGTTTTGTTGTGCTTATGTATGGATGTGGTCCTCTTGCAAAAGGTCAAGTTGACTAATTTTAACTTTGAAATTGGTTGAATTATTGTTGGGATTTTCCACTTGGGGCTTTAGATCATTGTTAATGGTGTTGGGGGATGGTCATTTCCCTTTCATCTTAATTGCTAAGCTTTGTGGTAGACCATAGTTCCATTCCCAAGGACCTGTGTATTTGGGTTACCCTATTGGTGCATGATCATTTAGTGGGGATTCTTGTTTGTTTATGATCCTAACCGCAGTTTGGAGCATAGTATACTCTGAGATTAAATGGGTTCTTCTCATTCAATTGCAAAATGTATTGTTGGAGGTAATTTCAATATGGTGGATGGTGAGATAATCATTGTGGTATTGAAGATTTAGTGATCAACAATTTAAAGAAGCAAGCTCAAGGCAATGGTAAGGGTTTTGTTTATATTTTCTGCCTTATTGGAAATAAAAGGGGCTTGATTATGGTGGTTGGCTATGTGGACTAGTTACAAATAAGGTTTTGACAGGCTTTGGGCATGACTTTATTGTATTTATGGTTACGAGGAGGAAATATCATTTTAAGGCAAGCTTCACCCCATGGAAGGCTAGTGGAAGTGATGTGTTCAAATAACCTTGCTATTTAGACATCCACCATAATTGGTCATTCAAATGAATTCCCCCCTTAACTTTGTTCAAGTTTAATGTTTCACATCTGAATTCCAAACTTTTAAGCCTTCATTCAAGGGGTCTGTAATATTTTTCTTGGTTTTGTGGGTGCTCATGGTTGGAACCTTTGGTGGGAAGTTGCAATGTGTTGCACTATTGATATTATGAGAGGATGAGGGTGGATTATGGCTTGTGAGTAGAATAAATAGTTGTGGGAGGCAAGATTTAGACTTGAGGAGATTGACATCATTCTTGAAGAGGATGTGCATAATCTGATTCTTTAAGAAAAAGTATGAAAATGGAGATGATGGTTTGCAGAGGGGAGAGTACATTTGACTATCATTTTCATGATATTTTTTCACTATGTGTTCTTGTGAATCTAGTGGTGGCTGCAAGAAATACTTGTTGTTGAGTTGTTAAGTGCAAGGTTTCTAGTGGTGATTAGGACAAGATGAACAAGGACTTCTTAAAAGAGGATTTTTTGGCACCCTAACTTTGTTGAAGAATGACAAGTCACCGGGTACAAACGGACTACATTATGAATTCTATAAGGCATGTGGAATACCATTTTAGATGACTTTTGTTGTGTGGTCTTTGAAGTGTTTGCTTCAGGTTGACTTTTCAATGATAAAGCTTATTCCTAAGAATGTGGCTAGAGACACATTGGGATTGAGGGCCAATCAATCTATTTAGTGTTGTTGACAAAACTATGGCTAAGGCATTGGCCTTGAGGATTTAATCACTTGCATGGTATGTAGTTCAACGGGAATAAACTTTGTTTATTAAAGGGAGATTTATTCTTGACATTAAGATATTGGCTTGGGAGGCTTTGTAGTGGACTCAAAAATTAATGAGTAGTCTATTTTACTAAAAATAGATTTCGACAAAGCTTACAATCACATTGATTGGTATTACATTTCAAAGATGTTGACATGTTTTGGCTATGGGCTAAAGTGTGTAGCTATGGTGAACACCCTCTTTACTAATGTTTTGGCCTTTGCATATGTTAACAACAGTTTGCCTTCAAATATTTCTCTTTGTCGGTCCGTTTTTTTGGGTTTCCCTTTGTGCCTTATTTGTGCATTTTAATGGTAGTTGCTTTGAAATACTTGATAAAGTTTGCTTGTCTCTATGAATATATTTGGTGTGTCTTTCTGTAGATGGTTTTGAGATGGTTAATAACCATTTCATAGATGAATTCCTCATTTTTATGAGCATTGGGTGGGGCTCAATGGATGGGGATTGTTCATGCCTCAACATTTTTTACTCTACATTGGTGTTATTGTCAATGGCCACAACATAGACTTTTGGTTGCTTGTGTTCGATTTTTGCATTGGGTTGGAACCCTACAAGATGGAAATACACTCAACCTTTGGTGATTATTAGGTGTTTAAGTATCCCATTCAGTCAGGGACCATTGCCAATATTTATGTGGGACTAGTGTCTATGTAAACTTTAGGAAAAACTCGATATTTAGCATTACAAGGACTTCCCATTTGTTGGGAAGCTCATGGTTGTTGTGCACATTTTTCATGTTTTTCATGCTTATGGTGTTTCTTGTTGGTTTATTGGTTGGGTGTATCTTCAATGGCTTGAGTAGAGTCTTTAAACCTGTTTGTGGTCTAAGTGCCATGGAGAGAGGGACCTTTCTTTGTTGTCATGGGATGTTTGTATGATGCTCAGGGACAAGGGAGTGCTTTTCTATTTAACGTGGCCACCCAAGGTAGTACCCCTACTCCCTAGTGGGTGGTGCATTCTTTATAGGGCTATGCATTGTAGAAAATATTGTTTCAACATTGGACAATAACTGCCCAGAGATTTGGCAAAATTTAGAATGCAACCCTTTTTGGAGCTAGAGGTTATAAGATTTGTGTATTGTTGAGATACCTCACTTTGAGGGATGCGAGTTAAACAGGAATTGCATTTTCTCTCGGTGGATTTGCAAGGTTTGAAAATTGATCAACTTGCTTAGTATTGTCGACAAAATTATGGCTAATGCATTGGCCTGTGATTGGTCTTGAGGATTTTATCAGTTGCATGGTTTGTTGTTCGATAGGAGTAGATTAGGAATGTTAAAGGGATGTTTATTCTTAACATTGTGATTTTAGCTTAGGAAGATTTGGAGTTGGCTCATAAACTAGGTAGTAGTCATTTATTTCTAAAAACAAATTTGGACAAATTTTATGATTAGGTTGATTCTTCTTTAATTTCAAATATGTTGGCATGTTTGGGTTATGGACTAAAGTACGTAGCCATGGTGAACACCCACTTCGCTAATGCTTTGAACATTGTATATGTAATTCCTTGTCTTCATAAATTTCTCTTCATCTATCCATTTGTTAGGGGTATCCCTTGATACCTTATTTGTGTGTTTTAATAGTGGATGTTTTAGGTTATTTATTAAAGTTTTCTCATCTATAGAGATATATTTGGTGTATCCTTCTCCTTGATGGTTTTGAGATGATTAATAATCATTTTTCTAGATGACTCCCTTGTTGGATTTCACAATTATTCTGAGAGGGGGTGAAATGGTATCATGATTTTTTTTACTTATTTAATTCCATTCAAACATCATAAAACATTAATCTAATAAAAGTAACAAGTAACATGAGATACACATGGAAACCTTAAGGGAGAAAACCAAAACTTCTTTATATGACAGATATTGTAGGCACCAACCTATAGGAGACACCAATCCCCCCTACTACTTTATAGGCACCAACCTATAGGAGACATTGTTGGGCATGGAATCTCCCCAAGGCATGTTTTGGGGCTCAAAGCCCAAGTTTTGACCGAATTGTGTTGTAAAGCTCCACGAATTGCGGGTGCAGAAGTATGTTAGAGTTACAGGGTTGTCCACCCTAGTTTTGTAATGTAATGTCGACCTACCCATGGTTCGCGGACCATGGGATTTTATAAATAGAGTGAGGCTCTAAGTGTAAGAGAGTGAAGGAGTAGAGAGAAAGGAAAAGAGTCTGAGTGACTAAGTGTGCCTTTGGGTTGTAGAGTAGGAGAAGGCTCTGCAGCTGAGTGCGTAGGGTGGAGTCGAGTCTGTAACCAAGGAAGAAATTGATAAAGAGAAGTTTTGTTACCAATTTGTGTATCTGTTCTTGGGTTAATGCATGTTTGATATAAATTGCAAATACCCTGTTTATTTACTCCACGCACCTATATGAATGGTTTATATTGTTAAGTATAACTTAAAGCATGCAAGTAGGCTAAGTTAATCAACTAACAGTGGAATATCATGGAAGTCTTGGGTAATAACACAGAAGTGCAACGTTCAACCGTTGAGTAGGGTTGCATGAAGGTAGCATCTCAGGCTGCGAGGTACGGGAAAGTGCGCGTAGCGACATGTGCGCATGGTCGAACCGTAGACCACTTGAACTCATCAGAAATCTCCAAGGTGCGAAAACCTGGTTCTAGCACCCTCCCATACTACTTCGGGTGTGACCTCAATCTGCGCTCCGCGGACTGTTGCCGAATGGGTTAGTAGTATCGGGATTTGTTTGGCTAAATCAACTCTGAACCTGGGTCAAGCCCCAATAAGCCAACAAATGGTTTTGTTGCCGGGACCAAGATCTGCATAAGAGATGTCTGATGTCGTGTCACCGGAATCCAACAAAGAAAGAAATTGAAGAGTGGTTGGACAGGAAAATTCATGAGTTCGTGGCGCATGAAAACAGGAATCCGCGAGTATCGAAGGAAGAGTGGTTAGAGCGCTACTTATATATGGAAATCCACAAAAATTTCTTTGCATCCTTCCCCTTTGAGTTGTACGAGTGGATTGTGAAGCTAGCAGATAGTCAAGGAAGGTGTAGGCTCAACAAGCCTATTATGTGGACTCCAGAGTTGGTGTGCAGACTGGAAGCATCAGAAGATAAGATCGCGCACATTGTGGACCATTGGCTCGATCAAATTGTAGGAGGGTTTATCACCGAGTTCATGGTAGATACTTCAATCAGCTACAGCGAGGCGGAATGACGCTTCCTCAAAGGACCGTGAGGTAAGTACGTTAAATATTTGAACACTTGGATTAAAATGCTACTGTGTGAAAAGAAGGTTATGCGAATAAATTGATGTTTGGGGCTACGTGAAGTGGGAAGATCTAAAGAAACAAGGGTAGTGCATAATTAGAGACTAGTCCCTTGATTTCACCTCCAAATGAGAGTGAGGAAGAGCTCATGAAAGTTTCACCAAGAAGTGCGATCAGTCTGATAAGACAGCGAATTTCGTGCATATCACCCCCACCTACACCACCACCAGTTTCACCATCTTCACCCCCATCTTCGCCCACACCACCTTCGCCACCACCACAGTTCAATATGGCAAGCACAATAAAACTTCTGGTGTTCAAAGGAGTAGGGAATGAAGATCCAAACCAATTTTGGTTCTTAGTAAAGGTTCTATGGGAAGCGCAAGGAGTCACAGATGACAACATAAAGAAAGAAACTTTGGTTAGCGCTTTATAGGATTGCGCATTGACATGGTACATTAAACATTCCAATGACAATCCAAATGCAGGGATCACTGATATCCAAGCTACGCTAAACGGGGAATTTAGCAGGCCAAAATCAGAGACACAGTCGATTATTGTATTTAAGGAAATCGCAATGCTTCCAGGCGAGACCCCCTAGGAGCTAGATCAAAGACTAAAGTGTATGATTCGTGAAGCCAACATGACCTTGACGGATGGGCAACACCGTGCATGGTTTGTAGCGTCGCTAACGCCGCATCTAAGGACCGCACTGTCATGGCAGAAGCTATGCACTCAAGCCAAGGCCTTGGAGATCACAATGAGTCTACATGAGACCTCGATACAAGATCCTAACTTGGGATTCCAACAGGTCCACGCACGCTTGAAAAACTTGTGCCTTGAGATGCAAAGCTTGAAACAAGACAGGAAAACTCGCCTAGAAGTGCGCGAGGAGGTATGGTGCATAAAGTGCAAAAGCCAAGGACATGACAAGGACCATTATCCAATCTTCGCGAACTACCTAGTGGGAGGAGGTCCAATGCCATTGAGACCAGAGGCACAAGCAGGACCGAGCGTGGCGCCTGCATTATGGTGTGTTATTTGTCAAATAGGAGGGAAGCATGCTACAGATAATTGCCATCTATTACAGAAGTATACGTAGACGTCCCAACAGTTGTTCTATAATTTATCCAGGTCAGTAGGCCATGATGAGTGTACCTGTAGAAGTTATGAGCTGATGATGGATCAGACTCCTACCTACAGAGTTTAGACCGAAATGCGAGCCCTCGATCAAAATGCAGGGATGGCGCGCACTGGATTTCAGGGGCGTGGACTAGGTCGAGGTGGAATGGGGCCAGGAAGGGGTCGCAGACAACTGATTTGTTACAATTGCGAAGGGTCAAGGCATTATGCCCACGATTGTACAAATCTGATGAGGCCATCATGCTTATATTATACCTAGTTTGATCATGAGATGAAGGACTATCCCATGCTGATAGTGAGGTTCCACGATAAAGGAGCACTCCAACCTCCCCTGACTCAGAACCTACAAATGATGAGGTCTGAGACGTGCGAGGAAGAACCAAATGTAAATATCGTGCTCCGAAGTGGTATTACAACAGGAGATGACAAAGGTAAGCAACCTGAAGAGAGTGCCTAGGTTCTCAAGGCTCCAACAAAGGAACCAGAATTTGATTTGGAATGCGTGAAGGAGACATTCATGGAAGCTAAGAAGAGCTTTGTGGAGGCCTCCACTTCAGGTAGTAAAGATAAGCTGGAACCGAAGATGGACCCATCAATGCTCACTACCTTTTTGGAGACATGCATGAAGCTGCTGCACGACAACAAAGTTGTGAAGGGACTGCAAGAAATCATCACTAGATGAGCTGGACCAGGAGAACCGTGCGTAGTCTAGAAGCTTGGAAAGCACACAATGTGAACAAGACGGGAGATGAGATTGACCGCGCAGATCGGGGAATATGAAATGGATCAAGTGATTTTGGATCTAGGATCGAACGCGTACGTCTTGCTAAAGCAGACATGGGAGCTCATGGGCAGGCCCACATTGCAACGGTCTCCTATTCAATTGTGAATGGCCAACCAGCAAAAGATCCTACCCATGGGAAGATTGCAGGGAATCACGGTGGATATCAAAGGTGCAAGCACGCTTGCAGATTTCGAAGTGATAGAGATTGTTTATGACATCAATCCCTATCCTGCGCTATTGGGAATAGATTGGGAAATTGACATGAATGGAGTGATAAATCTAAAGAAGCACAAGATGATTTTTGAGAAAAAAGTCACTACGCGTAGTGGTAGCTTTAGACCCTGCGGAAGGATCACGCTACATAGAGCTAGTGTGCGACTATGATAACAACGATGATCTAGACTGTATCTACAAAATAACTATGCGAGAGTAGGATTGGGTGAATCCAACAGCAGATGGCAGGATTTCATGGGAGCACGAAAGCTCCTACACCTCAGATTCGGACGAAGAAGTAGAATGGTGGCAGAACCGATTACACGAGGTAACCACGCTCAATTGTAATATGATGACAAGGTCATTGCATTGTGTGACAACAGAGATAAGAGATTTGCCTATGTATGGTGGGTTGAGCGGGGTGGATGATTTCCTGAACAAATTTGAAAGAGAAGTACAGGAACAACAGCATTTCGACGCTCTTAAATGGGCACTGCACACAACACCCGCAAGATGGTGGGGCACACATCAAAGAAGTTTTGAGGACTGGCATGAATGCAGAAGGATGATGCGCATGCAGTTTGGGACGCCTCAGATGAGGCTAACAGACAAGTATGACAGAAGGGATGATCCACGTGCACACCTCGCGAAATAGACCAAGGTCTACAAGGAAGAGCCACAACCTGAGTGGGTGCACCTGTTCTGTCATACCCTGGATATCATACCCATGAATTGGTATACTGAGACGGAGCTCCGCCATGGCATGAGCGAATGGGATATCTTGCGTGAGGGATTCCTATTAACCTTCATGTTTGAGGATTGTTGGTGGGATACTATTGATGATGCACTCCAAGTAGTAAAAGCAGTTATCTTCAAAATACCTCTGGAGCCAATGGAAGTGCTGTAGCCGGAATGGGCGACCCAGCTAAGCTACGCGCTGGAATGTTACAATGTAAACATTGAGGAGGATGATGAAGATGCACAAAAAATCAACATTCCATAAACGGAAGGCTATCGCGAGGTTCAAGGACCATTGATTGAAGATCCTGACATCACTGTGCCGGTAAAAGCAAAGCAAGTAAACATTGGGACAGAGGCTTAACTGAAGTATGCAACGCTCGGTGACTATTGGGATGATGCCACAGTGGATAAGGTCGCTGAGTTATTCTGCGAGTACCAAGACTTATTCCCAACTAAGATCACGAACCTAAAGGGGATTGTTGGTGATTTAGGGATGATGATCACCTTAAAACCTGACGCCAATCCAGTTAAGCAGAGGCCTTACCGCTTGAATCCGAAGTACAAGGAAAAGGTTCGTGTAGAACTAGACAAAATGCTTGTGACCGGAATTATTGAGCCGTTGGAAGAATCCAACTAGGTAAGCCCTATGGTAGTACAGGAAAAGAGCATAAGGGTGAGATAAGAATATGTGTGGACCTCAGGAAATTGAATGATGCCTATGTGCACGACACATTCCTGACCCGGTTCACAGATGAAGTATTGGAAAATGTTGGCGGACAAGAAGCATACTCTTTCACGGACAGGTCCTCAGGGTACCATGAGATCAAAACCGCACTGGAAGACAGGAATAAGACAACCTTCGCAATAGAATGGGGTTGCTTTCAATACACTGTTATGTTGTTTGGGTTGAAGAACGCGCCAACTATCTTTTCGCGCATAGTTGTTGCTGCATTCAAAGAATACATCCACAAGTTCCTGGAGGTCTATCTAGATGATTGGACTGTCATTAGATTGGTTAAGCACCACATAACAAACTTACACTTGATGCTGGATACTTGCCGACAACACCATATTGCGTTGAACCTTAAGAAGTGCACATTCCCCGTTCCCTTTGGGAACCTGTTGGGACATGTGGTCTGCAAATAGGGACTGATGGTGGACCCCGTGAAGACTGCTATGATTTTGAATTTGGAAGCACCGCGACGTGTTAAATAGTTGCATGCTACCTTGGGACATACGGGGTACTACCGCAAGTTCATCAAAAGTTATGCCCAGATCATCGCACCAATGGAGAAGCTATTGAAAAAGGATGTCACATTCTGCTGGAATGATGATTGTATGAAGAGCCTGGACGTACTAAAAGAGAAATTAGCCTCTACACCCATCCTGGTCTTCCCAAAATGGGATGTGGAATTTCATGTCCATGTTGACGCATCATGTATAGCGTTAGGAGCAGTACTAACTTAGGAGGGTGCCGAGGGCTTGGATCACCCTATCGCGTTCGTGAGTCGCAGGTTGTCTAAAGTAGAAAAGAACTATTCCACCACTGAACGCGAGGGGTTGTCTATGGTGTACGCACTCCAAAAATACCGACACTATTTACTGGGAGGACATTTCAAGATGTATACAAACCATTCCGCGCTAAAATACTTGGTCAATAAGCCTATG
>APFE030830083.1:14009-44436 GCA_000404065.3 Pinus taeda | reverse complement strand
GGTCGCATCTGTAGGTGGTTGTTATTGTTCCAAGAATATGACTTTGAGGTCGTGGTAAAGCCTAGATGACTGAACGCAGGACCAGATCACTTGTCGCGTATTGAGACAGAAGAAGAACCTACTAGTTTAGAGGAAGGATTACCTGACACATAGCTCTTTGTTGTGCATGTCGTAGATAGCCATTTCGAAGATATCATCCACTTTGTGACAACAGGAACTGTGTCGAAGGAGTACTCCATTCAATAGAAGAAGGAATTGGTGGTGCGCGTGGCGAACTTTTCTGTCATCACGGGGCACCTATACAAAATGGGTAATGATGAGATATTGCGAAGGTACGTACCTGAATTTAAACGAACTCAGATCCTCACGGAAGCACATGGGGGCGTTATAGGAGGACACTATGCAGGATGAGCAACAACACAAAAGATTCTTCGCGCAGGGTTGTGGTGGCCAACCCTTCATCAGGATTCAAAGGCACACTGTAAGGCCTACGATATCTGTCAAAGAACCGGTAAACCATCGTGAAGGGACGAGATGCCTTTGCATCCACAAATGACACTACAACCCTTTGAAAAGTGGAAATCGACTTTGTGGGACCTATCAAACCCCAGGGAAAAATAGGCGCGCGCTACATCATCACCACGACGGAGTACCTGACGCACTGGGTGGAAGCGCAACCGGTCAAAGACTGCATGATTGCTATGACTGCGAAGTTTTTGTTTGAACATGTGTTGACCTGATTTGGATGTCCGAAGATCTTAATGAGTGATCACGGTACACATTTACTGAATGAAACCATTAGCGCGTTCATAAAAGAGCTCCAGGTGTATCATAAAAAAAGCACACCGTATCACCCACAAGCTAATGGGACTGTAGAAGCATTCAACAAAATACTGGAGACTACGCTAACCAAAGTGTGCAACGTGCAGTGAAACGATTGGGACCTGCGCGTACCTGTAGTCCTATGGGCTTATAGAACAAAGTGCAAGAAACTGACGAGACAAACACCTTTTCGGTTAGTTTATGGTGTGGAAGTTGTCATGCCGATGGAGTATATTGTACCTAGTTTGCGCATAGCAGCGCTCACAGGTATGACGGACCGCGAAGCTCTGGAAGGAAGGCTCGCGCAATTGGAAGAACTTGAGGAGGAACGGTTCATGGCTGGTTTTCATCAATAGGTACAAAAGCAGTGTGAAAAGGCTTGGCACGATCGCCATATTAAGTTGCACACCTTCAAGGTAAATGATTTAGTGCTGTTGTATGACAGTAAGTTTGAAAAATTCTCGAGGAAGTTCAAAATGCATTGGCTAGGACTATACGTGGTTAAGGAGGTCACAGACGGAGGCGTGGTCCAGCTAGTCAAACTAAATGGAGAACCATTCCCAGGTAAAGTGAATGGCAGTTGCTTGAAGCCCTACATGGGTGGGCCGACTATCTGACTAGCCGGCAAAAGCACAGTCTTCGCGCTCCAAGGAGTCGGACAAAGGCATGGGACTATAAACATATGCAACAGATACTAGTATGGATGTATGGAAACAATTCAGATATAGAGGGCTCGAAACAACGGATGCAGCAAATCCAACAAGCAGCAGCTCAGTGTGTTGCTGACCTCACCACAGTTCGAGAACAATTGGAGGGACTCCGTGCAAAGATTGTCGTGCCGACAAAGTGACTTGAAGGCGAGTCACGATGTTTGTGTTGGGGGCCTGTTACGCATGGAATCCCGCCAAGGCATGTTTTGGGGCCCAAAGCCGAAGTTTTGATCGAATTGTGTTGTAAGGCTCTACAAATTGTAGACGCGGAAGTATGTTAGAGTTATAGGGTTGTCCCCCCTAGTTTTGTAAGCCTAATTGTATAAATAGATCGAGGCTCTAAGTGTAAGAGAGCGAATGAGTAGAGAGAAAGGAAAAGAGTCTGAGTGACTAAGTGTGTATTTGGGTCGTAGAGTAGGAGAAGGCTCTGCAGCTAAGTGCGTAGAGGCCTAGTAGTCCACAACTGAGTGTGCGGACCCCTACAGTTGAGTGCGTAGGGTGGAGTTGAGTCTGTAACCGAGGAAGAAATTAATAAAGAGAAGTTTTGTTACCAATTTGTGTATCTATTCTTGGGTTAATGCATGTTTGATATAAATTGGAAATACATTGTTTATTTGCTCCACGTACCTGTATGAATGGTTTATATTGTTAAGTATAAATTAAAGCATGCAAGTAGGCTAAGTTAATCAACTAACAGTGGAATATCAGTGAAGTCTTGGGTAATACCGCAGTAGCACAGCGTTCAGCCCTTAAGTAGGCCTGCGCGAAGGTAGTATCTCAGGCTGCGAGGTACGGGAAAGTGTACGTAACGACGTGCATGCATGGTTAAACCGCGGACCACTTGAACTCATCAGACATCTCCAGGGTGCAGAAACCTGGTTCTAGCACCCTCCCATACTACTTCTGGTGAGACATTAGTCTGCGCCCAGCGAACTGTTGCCGAAAGGGCCAGTAGTACCGAGATTTGTTTGGCTAAATCAACTCTGAACTTGGGTCAGGCCCCAATAAGCCAACAAACACCAATCCCCTCTGTTGCTTTATAGGCACCAATCTACAAGAGACATAAATCCCCTTTACTGCTTTGTAGGCACCAACCTACATGATACATCAATCCAATTTTCTTCTTTGTAGACACCAACCCACATGAGACAACAATCTCCTTTGCTTCTTTGTAGGCACCAACTTATAAGAGACACCAATCCTCGCTATTGCAAATATTCATAGGAAACAACCTACTTCATTAAGTCTACTTGCCTCGTCATAATGTCTGTTAGTTGTTTTTGCATTCACCAAGTCTACTTGTTGCTTTTGTCTTTACCAACTGTATTGGTTTCTTCAACCTTCACCATGTCTACCTACTACTTCTTCCTTCACCAAGTCCACATATCCCAAAACTTATTTCTTTTATCTTCTTCTCAAGAATGAATTTTCACAACATGCCATGTATCCAATTTTGCAAATCGAGTTTGAAAAATTCTACCGTATATACCTAGAGATATTTTCCCTATCTCGTCCAAATCTCGTAGTGTTAAACATCTCATAAATAAAGTCATAACAAAAATGTCAAGATGATTTGTTCGCATGTTTCATGAGCATTCAGGAACATTAACTTTCTCATTTCATATCTATGAAAATATAGCAAAACCAGGTATGGAATTTCTATCATAGGTACCTTGAGATTTTTTCTTTGTCTCCTTTATATTTTAGATTCTAAAACATCACAAAAGGAAAAATATAGTGAAAATACCAAGTTGAACTATTTGAATGATATTTTAGGAGCATTCAAGAAGCCTAAATCCCATGGAGCATATCTCTAAAATTATAGCGCACCAAGGTCTGAAATTTGAACCACAGTTGCATGGAGATTTTCTATTTGTATCCTTCTATTTTTACCATATGAAACATCACAAAACAAAATTTATAGTGAAAATGCCACATATGCCTATTTGAAGAAGATTTTAGGAGCATTTAGGAAGCCTAACTTCCTTAGACTATATCTTCAAAATTTTAGTGAATCAAGGTTTGAAATTTGAATCACAAGTACATAAATATATTTTTTTCTATATCCTCCAAGTTTCATGTTTCAAAACATCTTAGAATAAAAGTTATAGTGAAAATTCCTAGATGATTCATTCACCCCATGAATCACGTATTTGCTTCCACCTTTGGACTCCAAAAGTTACTCCTCGGCTCCTCTTGCTTGTACTTTGGTTGGCTCATATTGACGAAATATTTCATATCTCCTTGTTCCTATGGAGTTAGAGGGAGTTCCATATATTGTTGGAAAGGCATTGGAATAAGTCTTCCAACCATATATTCTATTCTCTCACTTGACCTAGATAATTGGAGTATAAATGTATTACAACCTTTATCTTGGACATAAGTATTCTCCACCTATGTTTGACATCAATGACAACAATATTTCCAACAATATCCCCCATTGTGATTGAGGACAACCCTTAGTCAATTCCACAATAATATTGTAGAACGTCTCCTATCCATAATTCTCCTTGTACCTGCAACTTCTCCCCCTTTGACATCAATGGCAAAGGGATGCTCCCCCTAAGCTTGTGCTTCTCCTTATCAGTAAATCTTCTTTTGTATGCAACTTTTCTCAATGTTTACAATTATTCCTATATTTTCAACTTTTGTTAGTGACTGCAACTACTCCCCCTATCTATTATCTTTCCTTACATCTACATGTTTTCCCCCTTTGTTGATGTCAAGGGAAAGATGTTGCTCCCCCTAAACTTATGCATTGTTGTTAATTGAAATATATCATTTACTTCACTTTCTTAACACATCATTAGTTGTCCAGATCCTGCATACTCACCATCCCTCCCTTGTAGCTTATGTTCCAACACTTCCATCTTTTTTATGAGATCTACCACCTCTTGCTTCAATTGAAACTATACTCTCTTTTATGGACGAGACATTAGGGATATTACTCCCATAGATGAATTTTTTTCTTTTAATTTCATCAAGGACATATACATTGTTAGGAGACATGAACATTTGCTACTAATATTACTGAACCCACTTTCCTTATTTCACATCCTTTAGAATTGAATGCGATATCATACTTTTGATCAACCATTTGACCTACACTCAATAGATTGTGCTTTAGTCCTTCAACAAGCAAGACATTTGAACTTTTTTTCCTCCCATAATCAAGATTAATTGTTCCCTTTCCAATAATCCTTCATTTATTATTATTTCCAAGGATGACACTACCTCCTTTAACTTCCTCGAGAGAGAGGAATTTCCTTTTATTGCCTGTAATATGATTTGAGCATCCACTTTCTATACACCATTGCCTCTTGTTGTCTTGGACACATAGAGTTTGATTGCATTCTTCACACTACTCTTATTTTCTTCTCAGTATCTTCATACTTTGATTTATATTGATGATGATGTCTTATTTTCTTCTTTGATCTTGAGGCCCTAATATACTGCTAGTTCTACAATTGCAAGCTCTGTGTTTGAAATTGTTATACTTGAAACATTCAATGTGATCTAATAAGGAGCAAATGAATTGAGGTTCATGATTCCAATATTTTAGGAATTTCTAAATGTGATAGACCTGCTCATTGAAGTCTGATGAGGATGTTTGTTGCTTCTTGATCTACAATAGTTTTCTTTGTGTCCAAAGTTAAGAAAAATAAAAGAATATCCATTAAATAAATTTGAGTACCTTGTTGTGAATGGTCTCCTTCGAGGAATTGATCCTTTTTCAAAGAATTGGCTTGCTTGAGGAAGTTTATACTTCTGTTTCTTTCTTACTTCATCCCTACTTATGGGGTTGATATGATTTTGCTTTAACTCATCCTCACTTTCTTTACTATTGTTTGTGTTGCTGGTTTCATCAATATTCTGCTGATCTTTGGCTTTGTTTTTTACTTTGTTCGATTGATTATTGATTCCTCTAAGCACACTGACACAACTCTTAGGTTCTTCAGTCTTTTATGCATTTGCTCTTGATTCTCCCTTGACAACTTCATGATAAGTGATGCTTGTTTTAATAAAAGGGAAACTCTAGCTACCGAGTATATTATCCAAGATTTTATAATTCCTTCCAAACTTCAGTTGTCATTTTCTTTTTCGAGATCATCTCAGAGGGAAACAATCTTAACTTATAGTTTATCACAATGTCCTTCTTTTCTTCCAATTGACTTGCTACCACTTCTTTTGTTTTCCTTTCTTCTTGTAATTGAGTTTTAAGGATGACAACCATTTTCTATATTTCATAAAGATAACCATTCTTATCTTGATACTCTTGCAATAACTCCTTCTAACTTTAGTCTATTATTGTGAGTCTTTTTAACTATTCCATGGCAATAAAGAACTCGCCTTGACAATATTTTGTTACTTATAGTTTCTTCTTATGTGATTAACATTTTGTTCATTAAGGAATAGAAAATCATCTTCATTATCATTGTTTTCATATTTTTCATATGGACATCAAGAGCTGGTAAAATGACCTTCATCAACTCAATTCAATAGAGTGGAAGATTACCTTTGCCTTTGTTGGTTCCTTTTGAGATAGATTGCAATGCATCTAATTTCTCATTATGATTTCACAAGGCCATGAGTAAGCATTCTTTTTTATCATCGTAAGAGGCATCTTCATCACTATCATTTGATGAGTTGTTATATTCCTTGGAATATAAACTTCTCTTCTTAAGAGATCTTCCCTTCCTATTTTTAGGAAATTTGCCTCCATTTATATATTATTTTTCATCATCGTTATATTTCAATTTCCCATATGGGAATTTTGAAGCACAATGACCTATTTTAGCACACTTAAAACATTTGAATGGTAGTTTACCTTTAATTTTTTTGAAACATGTTTTTAGCTTTCTCACAGATTGAGCTTCTTCTTCATCTTATTCAGAGTTGGAGTGATCATGGTCCTTGTGTCCTTTTGTTTTCTTTGATGCTTTGAAGGTTGCTTCCTTTAGTCCAAACTTCTCTTTTCCTATTTTCATCTCATATGCAATGAGAATTCCATGTAGTTCATCCATCTTCAAGTTTTTGAGATCTTTAATTTCTTCAATAACTGAACCATTTGGATTGAACCTCAATGGAAGTGATCTCAAGACTTTATGAACAATTGTTGATTCTTCAATATTTTCACCCGATCCTTTAATAATGTTCACAACTTCATCTACTCGAAGGAAATAATTTGCAATGTCTTCTTCTTCATTCAATTTTAAACTTTCAAATTGTATTATATGAGTTTGAATTTTAACCCTTTTAACCTTTTCGTCTCATTCATAGATTCTTTGAATCTTATCCCAAATTTGTTTGGCATAGTCATAGTGCATTACCTTGACAAACACTAAATTAGCAAGACCACTTAAGATGGCATTTGTTGCTTAAGAATTATTTACATAAACCTTTCTCTCATCTGCATCCATCAAAAGAATTGCTCGAACTTTATAGCCTTCTACCACATAGTGACATACATCAACACCGAGATACATTAGATGCACTCTCATCCTTGTCTTCCAAAAAGTGTAATTTGTTCCATCAAAGGTAGGGACTCTATTATCCTTGCCAACCATTTGTCCCTGTAAGATTTACTTTCTGAAGGAACTTGCTTTAATACCAATTGTTGGATTTCACAAATATATTTTTTTAGGGGTGGGTGGTGGGTGGGTGGGGAGTGAATCAATATAATGACAATTTATACTTATTTAATGCCACTCAAACACCATAAAACAACAATATCATGAATTGAACAAGTAATATGAGATATACATGGAAACCCTTATAGGAGAAAACCACAAAACTTCTTTATATGAAAGATCTTGTAGGCACCAACCTACAGGAGACACCAATCCCCTTTGCTACTTTGTGGGCACCAACCTACAAGAAACACCTATCTCCTCTACTGCTTTGTAGGCACTAACCTACATGAGACACCAATGTCATCTACTACTTTGTAGGCATCAGCCTACCGGAGACACCAATCCCATTTGCTTCTTTCTAGGCACCAACCAACATAAGACATCAATCCCTTTTGTTTCTTTGTAAGCACTAACCTACAAGAGACACCAATCTCCTCTATTTCTTTGTAGGCACCAACCTACTTCACTGAGTCTACTTGCCTCTTCACAATGTCTATTAGTTGTGTTTGTTTTCACCAAGCCTACTTACTACCTCTATTTTCTCTATTGGTTTCTTTTTCCTTCACGAGGTCTACCTACTACTTCTTCCTTCACCAAGTCTACTTCTCCCAAAACTTATTACTTTTGGCTTCTTCCTAAGAACAAATTTGCACACCATGCCACATACTCAATTTTGCAAATCTAGTTCTGAAATTTCTACCATGGGTATCTAGAGGTATCTTTTATGTCACATCCAAATTTCATAGTTTGAAACATATAAGAAAGAAAGTTATAGCATAAATGCCAAGGCGAGTTTTTTTGAAGGGTGTTTTAAGGGAGCTTTCAAGAACACTAACTTCCTCATGTCATATCTTCGAAATTATAGTGAAATAAGGTTTGAAATTTCTATCTCAGATACTTTGGAATCTCTTCTTTGTCTCCTCCATATTTCAGATTCCAAAACATCACATAAAGAAAGATATAGCGAAAATACCACGATAACCTATTTGAATAAGATTTTAGGAGCATTCAAGAAACCTAACTTCCTAAGAGCACATCTCCAAAATTACAGTGCACCAAGGTCTGAAACCTGAACCACAGGTACATGACAATCTTTTCTCTATATCATGCAAGTTTTATGGTTCGAAACATCTCAAAACAAAAATTATAGCAAAAATTCCATGCTAGTTTGTTTGAAGAAGATTTCAAGAGCATTCAGGAAGCCTAACTTCCTTAGACAATATCTTCAAAATTACATCGAATCAAGGTTTGAAATTTGAAAAATAGGTAAATGAAAATATTTTTCTATATCCTCCAAATTTCACATTCCTAAACATCCTAAAAGAAAATTTATAGCGAAAATTCCCGGATGAATTGTTCACCCGATAAATCATATTTTTGCTTCCAATTTTAGACTCTAAGAATCACCCCAAAAGTTATTCCTTGGTTCCTCTTGTGATTCCATATCTCTTTTTGCTTGGATTGTGTTCAAATGAACTCATATTTCCTTTATTTATAGTTTTTGTACATTCACTTGTGGGGTGGACATGTAAATCTGGTTGGGTTGGCCTGGTTGTACTTTGGTTGGGTCATCTTGATGAAATCTTTCATATCTTCTCATTCCCATGGAGTTAGCAGAAGTGCCATATATTGTTGGAGAGTTATTAGTATAAGTTTTCCAACCATATATCTTATGCTCGAACCCATCTGAGCTAGGTAATTAGAGTAAAAAATGTCTTCAAAGATAGGGTATACAGATGGGGTATCAAAAGTCCAAAATTTTCAACAATTTTCATTTTCCTTTCTTTATCTTGGATATAAGTAGTCTCCCGCTACCTTTGACATCATTGACAACAATATTTCCAACGCCCCTCTTTTTTGTCAGCACTTGGCAAGGGTTAGTGGATGGGGCTCATTCATGCTTTGACACTTTATGCTCTGCAACAAGTACCATGGTCAATGACCATAATATAGGCTTTTAGTTGGTTGGGTTGGATTCTCTGTTGGATTGGATCCTTACAACATGGGCATACATTTGACCTTGGGTGATTGTTAGGTGTTTAGGTATCCCCATAGGTCATGGACTATCATTAACATTTATGTAGGATTGATGTTTATTACAACTTTACGACAAACTCAATCTGTAGGTTCATAAGGATCTCCCATTTGCTAGGAAGCTCATGGTTGTTGGGCACATTCTTCATGTTCTACGTGTCTATGATTACTCATATTGGTCCCCTAGTTGGGTGTAGTTTTAATGGATTTAGGCCAATTTGTGGTCTAAATATGATGGAGACATGGGCCTTCCTTCGGTGCCATGGAATATGTATAATGCATGGGGATGAGGGAGTGTTTTTCTGTTTGATGCGATCAACAACGGAAATATCCTTGCTCACAAGTGGGTGGTACGATGTTTAAAGAGCTCTATATTGTGGTAGGCCTTGTTTCAACAATAGATATTAGCTACTTAGCACATTGACATAGTTCAAGGGACATTTTTAGATTATGTGATATTATCTCCTTGCTTCACTTGTTTCAAGTGTTAGAATCTCTTGTATTTAGGAGCATTTGTTTGGTTTATAACATTGTTGCACTGATGGCTTATCGGAATTGGGAGGGAAATAAGGTAGGTTGGGATATAGCATGGCACCTCAATTGGAGTTGAAGGTTGGAATTTTCATGTGTTGCGAAGATCCCTCACTTCCAGGGATGTAGGTTGAGCATTGAGGGCATTTTTTTTAAAGGATTTGTGGGATGCACCTTCATGTACCTAGAAGGATTGATGCTCTATGGCTCAAGAGTATGGATTGATTTCCCCTGATCATCTATGAATTATAGAGTTGAGAGGGCTCACCTTGGAAATATATATTTTCAAAATGAATATTAAGATGCCTGGGCATTTTTGGAGTGATTGACGATGGAGTCATGGTTGCCCTCTATTCTGGTGTACTTCTCGATAACTTTATTTGATGCTACATCAGCAACATATGTTATCCCTAATCCTTAATGTGGGATGCATGTCTTATGATTGACGATATGGGTTTTCCAACTTCATAGTGTGTAGTCTATTTGACTCTCCTATGAGCTACAAGTTTTTGCTTGGTTAATGTTTTATTAGGGAATCCCATTAGAGGTCTATTTAGCGAAGAGTGTGATTTTAGATGGTCATTGCCATGTCTATCACCATCAAAGATGGAGAAGCAAATCTTCTCAAAGTGTCAATTTACGAAGAGTTGTTAACATTCCTTACATGGTCAATCTTTAATTTTGTTTCAATGCAAGGTTTATTGGCATGTTGCCTCATGTGGTGATTGTTAGTCTCTAGTTTGTCCTATTGTCACATTGATCTAACACTACTTGGGCATTTCAACCTTATTCATTATTTAGAGACTTAGGTGTGCATTTGTTTTTGAGCGTGAGTTTAGCTCACTGTCTACATTTTGTACCATGTGGTGTGACAAGGTACACCACCATTACCTCATGAAAAATGTAGTGTTAATCAATAATGTTCAATCTTTAGAGCCCCTAACTTACTTTAATTTTATTTACATTTTAGTCATATTATGAAAATGGTTATAAAATTCCCCCGAGCGGGGTGAGTTTGGCGGTGGGTAGAGCTTTTAAGTCTAGGCGGGAGAGGATGGTTTTCAAGGTAGTGGAAGATCATGTAATGATGGGCCGGAGCAGCCGGACCATTAAGTCGATTCACACTCCAAGGTGGAGCATAAGCAGATTAGGGATGAAGGGAGGTGAAGCTGACTGGGCGTCAGACAGGGGCGGTAAGGATGCAGGTACAAGCGAGGGACGAAAAGACAGGAGTGTTAAGTGTAGGAACAGGTGGCAAACAGATCACGCATCCATTGTAGGCGGAAATCAGAGGATGCAGATGATGAAAGGAGGGTGGCAAGATAAAGGCCAGCAGAGAAGAAAGGAGCGAAACGCTTGGGAGAAGGAGTGCGTAGCTTGGGAGAAAGGTTTTTGCAATAGAAAGCTGCGCAGTAAGGAGTCCATAGCAGAATCGAGGGTGAGGATGGAAACCAGAAGACGAGGGAGAAGCGGGGAGTCTGCCGCCATTTGGGAAGGTAGTAACTGGAATACAAAGGGTAAGGGTGCGGCGTTGGAAAAAGCAGGTGGAGTTACAGTCATGGTCCCGGATGACACCGAGGATGAGGTTGAAATGTTCGACTCGAATGAAGAAAATTGCTAGCAGCCTCGGGCTAAACGGGGAAGGAGCAAGGACGTAGAGACAAAAGACAGTCAGGAAATGTGGGAGGGGGTAGGCTGGTAGGGCTGCGAGCATGGAGGAGCCAGAGAAGCTGGCAGTGCGTCAGGCATGAGTAAGCGAACTGCGGGAGGAGAAGGCAGAAGAAAAAGGGGCAGGGGAGGATGGAGAGGCCAGCGAGGCAGAGGCAGGGGAAAAGCAGGTGGTCAAAGGGAGGAAGAGGTTCCAACTTATGGTGGCAAAACCAGGAAATCAATGGGAAAGAAAGTCCAGTTTGCATAAAGAGCCTACTACCAGAATACAAACAAAGGGGTTAGGAGAATTATTCAGCATATGGAGGAGGAGGCTATCCAGGGCCAATCTGACCCTGAAATGGAGGATTGGGTTTACCTCCTCCCGGATCCTGGTAATACGAGAAGTCGCATGACCCTCTATAAACAAGCGTTGCATGTTTATTGGGTCATGAAGAGGCTGCTCGCCAAAGCTATGGAACAAGTAGCCATGGAAATGGCAGAACTGTCTCAAGGGATCCCAAATCTCAAGAAGGAATTGAAGAATATACAGATTACCTTATTAATGCAGGACAAGAGGATGGACGAAATTCAACAGCAACTAAAGTAGTGCCATCCTGACATCAAGAGGGATATGGACCAGCAGCCAGGAAAGGAGGCGTAGTCTTGGTAGTTTTCATCTCTTTTTGCTTTTATGAAGATAGTAGATGGTAGTTTTGTCACCGAATCTTATTGTGATAGGTATAGAAGGAAGATAAGAAACATGAGTAGTCTTTATGATTGTACAATGCATCTAGCATGGACAAATAGGCTTAAGACCTTTCATTTTTTGATGGTAGTAAAAGACCTAAGATGGCCAAAAATATCCGGTTTCCCCTTGGGGCGGGTTGAAGTCATTACGTATATGTAATGATTTTGATTTGCTGAAATAGAATAAAAAGGTTCCTCCGCAGTTTACAACAAAAAAAAAATGGTTATAAAATTAAATGCAACACTTGTATAATATACATATTATAATATATTAGACTATTTTTTCCAAATAATCTTAAAATTTAAATTTGAAGCTCATAATTCAATTATTTTATTCATTTCCATTTTTGAAGTACCTATCAAATACATTTGAATGCTAAAAAAAATTTAACTATTGTGTCTGCTTAAAACAAATGTCTACACCATGATAAAAATTACCAACAATTAATTCTGAAGGCATGGGCTAGAAAAATTCAACAATTCTTTCATAACCATTCTTTGAGGTATATTTTATTTCTTTGTTAAGGCTCCAGATAGGAGTGGAGCTAGAACTTCCTCCATTCGGCTTTTCACTTTTTGATCATGCTTCTGATTCTATGCATCTTTTTTGCTATCCCTCACGACTAAGGTTGGATACCGTGCTAGGCTCATGTGCTCCGAATATATATATATAATATATAATATATAATATATATAATATATTATATATATATATATATATATATATATATATTTTTTTAACTGAAACGGTTAATTTTTATTGATAGAAAGCTGATCGGGCATAACCTGAACGACCATTACAATTTTCATTGATAATTACAACACTTTTTCACTTAAGGAATGTTTGCCTTGGTTGGAGTTCCCGCATTTATGCTGATCATTCCTTCCTGAAGAGAGCATCCTATATTTGCCAATCTGTCTGCATCTTTGTTTAATCCTCTAAGAAAATGACATATTTGAGCCGGATGGAGGTCTTTCAGCATTCTTTTTACTCTTGCTAGCTGCTTTTTCAGTGCCGGATCCTTGAGCTTTTCCTTTTTTACCATTGTTTTTATCAACAATTCTGAGTCGCCTATTATTAAGATTTCCTTTGGGTTTTCTTTACATGCAATTTGGCAGGCTTTCCAGAGACTGAGAATTTCAGCTTGGTTGTTTGTTTTCACTCCCAGGCCCCAACTGAATTCATCTTTTTTCCCATTTCGGTAGAAGATCACACCTCCTGCTCCTGACCTCCCTGGATTGCCTTTTGAGGCTCCATCGAAGAAAATGGTGCATATGTCCTAGGATTTCCACCACTTTTGGAAGTTGTCTTCAGTTTCATGGATCTGCCATCTTTCCTTGTGGATTGGTCGTTTAATTGTTTGATGTTTGTCTTTTCCTGTGTAGTCTTCCAACCACGCGCTTTCTTCTCTTCTTAGTGAGTTGTCTTCCTTTGCAGTGTGATGATTGAGAGTTTCTAGGAGAAGCTTCTTTGCCTGTTCCGCCACTTTCACAGCTGGCAGCTCAATGTTATTGAAGATGGTCTCGTTCCGGGCTAACCAGATTTTCCAGCAAACACATTTAGGTGCAGCTGTCCATACTTTGTGCCAAATTGATTTGCTAAAAATTTGGTGAGGGTAGCTGTCATTCCAGGATGTAAACATGGAGACTATCGTGCTTTGAGAAGGGGAACTCACATTCAGTCCAGAGAAGAAGATGGACCATACCTCCTTCGCAAAATCACACATTATGAACATATGGTTTGCTGTTTCCAGATCTCTTTTGCAAAGGATGCATCTGCGTGGCCCTGCTATACCCCTTTTGCACAAGTTTTCACCTGTGAGGATTTTGTTATGAAATAAAGTCCAAAAAAAGAAGTTGATTTTAGGGATGCTAAAGCTGTCCCAAATCTGCTTCCATACAATTCCCTGATATGGTGAATCTTGCTTGCTTTGCAATTGATAATATCCCTGGTTTGCTGTGTACACTCCGTTCTTGCCCTAGCCCCAAATGTCTTCCTCATCGATGTGGACTGGAGCAAAATCAGAGATTTTGTCAATGAGGACAGCGAGCTGATTTTTTAATTGTTCTGGAATTCTGGGCCACTTCCATCTCAGCCAATCGCCATTGCTGTCCCATTCTGATAAATCCTCTATTTTTCTGATACCTTTTGCTCGGAGCCAGTCTTTGATCTCGGCGATCTCCATTTTTTGGTTTAGAGGCTGATGTCCCATTATGCAGTCTTTCCATAAATTGGTTTTCTTCCCATTACTAGGAATACGGTGTAGGTGACTTCTGAAGAACTCTATTCCTTTGACGCACAGTTTCCAGGCCTGCATGCCTTTTGGATGCTTCTCCAGTTTATAATTCGTGATGGTTCGATTCTTAAGGTATTTCTTTTTAAAGATCTGGCTTACAGGATGGTTGGGCTCCACGCATAATTTCCATAGCAATTTGCAACCTAGGGCCACGTTTGCATACCCAGGGTCGCGTACTTGAAGGCTTCCTTCCGCCATCGACCTTTTCACTGTGTCCCAGTTGATTAGGTGAAATCGGTTGCTATTCCCTCGCCCACCGTTCCACAAAAAGTTGCGTATATACCTGGAGATTTGATTTGAAATGTATTTGGGTGCCATCATCAGAGCAACTTGAAATGTTGGCAGTGCCGAGAGGACAAATTTGATTAAGATGAGTTTGCCTCCTACGGATAACCAGAAGCCTCCCCACGCTGCTATCTTCTTCTTGTATTTTGATATTACTTCCTCCCACAGGTGATTTCTATTTGAGCCCAGCGTTATAGGAAGACCCAAATATTTGATTCTTTCCCATTCTGCGTGCCCTGTGTATCCCAAGTCTTCTGCGATTTTCCCAATTGAGTGTTGGTATATGTTCCAACCATAGGCTGCACTTTTCTTTTCACTTACTAGTGTGCCCGTGATGCTGCAAAATTTCTGTAGTATGGTTCTGAAGGCTGATGCTATTCTTGAAGAGGCCCCCCCAGCAAGAGCGAGTCATCAGCGAATAATGCATGGTTCATTGATTCTATGCCTTTCTCAATTCTGATCCCTGGTATACTGCCTTTTTGTTTTTCCATAGTTAACTTTCTACTTAAAGAATCTGCCATCAGGATGTAGAGAAAGGGTGAGAGGGGGCAGCCTTGTCTCAGGCCCCTTGTGGCTGGGAAGAAGTTTGCAGGTCTGGCATTTATCATTGGTGCTATCCATATCTTCTCCATGCAGGCTTTAATTAAATTGATGAAGTTCTGGTTGAAGCCAAAGCTGATAGAACCCTGTATAAAAAAGATCTGTTTACTCTATCAAAAGCATTGCACATGTCCAGTTTGATTAACATGCCTTGTTCTTTACGCAACTGACTGGAATGCAGAGCTTCTTTCACTTGGATGACGTTGTCCAGAATGTGTCGCCCTTTCACAAAACCTCCTTGAGCTGGAGTAATTAATTTTTGAAGTAATGGTTTGATTATATTTGCCATCAACTTGGCCAGTATCTTGTAGGATGAGTTGCATAATGAGATAGGTCTGTATCTATCGAATGTGCCTGGATTGGCTTCCTTTGGAATTAGAGCGAGAAAAGTTGAGTTTATGCCGCCTCTGACTTTTGCCTTCCTCATGAAACCTTGAACCATTCTCATGAGATCAGTTTTGATTATCTCCCAGCATATTCTGTAAAAGTGAATTGAAAATCCATCGGGTCCGGGGGCTTTATCTGGCTCCATGGACCAGGCTATGTTTGATATTTCTTCTTCTGAGTCTGGCCTTAGAAGTGTTTCATTGTCATCTGAACTTACTAGCTAGGGAATGTTTGTGAGGAATTCTTCTATGTCCTCCTCGCTCCCATCTTTTCCAGCGCTGAGAAGGTTTTGGAAATGTTTAACGGCTGCCTCCTTGATTTGTTCAAATCCTCTACATACTTATCCACTGGATGTAGTAATTTATGAAATGTGATTTCGCGAGATCTGGGCCCTGTATTGTCTATGGAAATATGTAGTGTTCCTGTCCCCTGCTTTGAGCCACAGGCTGCGGGATTTTAATCGCCAGAATTCCTCCTCATTTCTAAAGGAGATGTATGCTTTCCTTTGGGCATATTTTTCTTTGTCTAGATCTATGGTTGAAATGGCTTTCTCTTCCAGCCCAAATTGAAGTTCTTCCAGCTATTTTGTTGCTTCTTTCCTCTGGCTGGTGGGGGAGTTGGCGAATTTATTTATCCATTCTTTGAGTGCCTTTTTGGTGTTCTTAATTTTTTGCTCCCATACACAGCTTGGGGAGCCTAAGATATCTTTTTCCCAAGCTGTTTGTACAGTTTCAAGAAACCCCTCTCTTTCGACCCAGAGAGGACTGAATCTGAATGGGAGAGGACCAAGATCTTCTTCCTCCTTTATGCGTAGGAGAATTGGCTTGTGATCTGATGTTAGTTTAGGTAGGATCTTAGAGAAGACTATTCTGTTGTCCATCATAATTGCGTTGCTGGCGAGGAATCTATCTAACCTTGCTGAAATATGGTGTTCCCCTATTCTATTATTTGTCCAAGTGTATGCTCCTTTCACCGGCTTAAAGTCAACCAAGTCCCATAACTGGATGAGATTTTCCACAGTGGGGAGGAAGGGGTCTCTTGTAGAGGATCCACCTCGTTTTTCTTTAGGATCTAGGATTATATTCAGGTCTCCTGCTATGACTATATTCGTAGGGCTGCATTGCTCCAAGTAATCTGATAGGGTCTTCGAGCACTCTTTTTTCTCCTCATAATGCACCGGGACATACATGTTAAACAAATCTAGTTTAACTTTGCTTGTTGTGTGCCATAGTTCTGTATATATCCAATGTTGGGTCTCGTGTAATCTGCCAAGAGTGAATAAGTTCTTAGACCAGAATGTGCCTATTCCTCCAGCCGAACCTCTTGCACTGATTACCTTCCCCGAATCAAATTTCCATTTAGTATTGCTGGTGTTTAGAAGGATTTCCCCTTCTATTTTGGTCTCTTGGAGCATGAGTACGTCTATGGGTTCCATTTTCATTAAATCTTTGATGGCCTCTGCCTTAGTGGGGTTTCCCAGACCCCTGCAGTTCCAAGAGACCAGATTCAGATTCATCATTTACAGCTTGTTGGTGTGGGGCCTCCTCCCTTGGGCGCCCTTGGCCTGGTATTCCTTCCCAGGGTCATTTCTATAGTAGCTTGACTTCCTAGGGTTTTTTGCTTTTCTGATTCTTCTTCCCTAACTTCCTTGTTTGATCTCCTTCCGGCTCGCTTGGATGGCCTTTCAATGGTCTCATCATCCGAGGAGCCAGCATTTTCTGTCTTCTTCTTCTTCTGCTTAATTATGTCTGCATATGAAGGAGAAGAGTTATTGCTTGGATTCAGATTTGATGTGTTACCTGGATCTTGGAAGTCGTTGTCGTTGAGCTAGGGTGGATCTTCTTGTTCTTTCTCCAGAGGCCCTGAGGGTGGTGTGAGAGATTCGAAAGGGTTTTTGTCCTCCACTGCGCTGGTGACTTCCTTGCTCCCGGCATTTTGATGACTTTCAGTTTCTTGTCCTGATTTATTCCCTGTCTCCTTGCTTTTGTTTTTGTTGTTCTGCCTGTTATTTGCTGTTTTTTTTACTTGCTTCTATTGCTCTCCTTTTTCTCTCTCTATGGTTTCCTCGTTTTTCTTCTTACAATATCTTGCGAAGTGTCCGTATTCGTGGCAGTATCGACATTTGAATGGAAGCTGCTCGTAATCTAGTTCTTGGATATGCGTCTAGTCTTCCACCGAGAGCTTGATGGCTTCAGGGAGCCCGATTTCTAGGTCGACCTCTACATAGATTCTCGCACAGGAGTATTGATCCTTCCTTGGCGCATGGTCTACATATCTGCCAAGAGCATTTCCAATGGATTGCAGCGAATTCTGGCTCCAACAGTGGAGGGGAATGTGGGGAAGGCGCACCCAGACTGGCACTGCCGTGGGCACATCTTGAGATGGGTCAAAGTCGGGGGACCATTTATTCAAATACAGTCCTTGAGGGCCCATAAAATATGGGCCATTTTTGAAAATCAGGCTTCTATCCTCTGCATTTTCGAACACGAACACAAAAAAACCCTTGCCCACGAAATGACTTTTTATTCCTTCTTTGACCAGGGGGATCCAGTTGCGCTTTACCCACTCTTCAACGCCTTTCGGGGAGGGCCATAACCCTATAAACTGACCAATTAGTCCTCTTTCAGCAAGATTCAATGTTGATCTGCATGTGTCTTCCACCGACAAAGACACCGTTGGAATACTTCACAGTTTTTTAACGAACTTGAGCTGAGGTCCGAAAGGCTGACGTTTTCCTGAGGCTGCCACAAGAGACCTGAATGCTTCCAATTCTAGTGGGGTTTCAGAGCCATCGCCCTGTTCCATGTCTGAGATCATCCTCAAGGAGGAAAACAACCCGTGTTAGGCCGTAGACGGGGCCCCCATGCGAGGGCGCTGCAGTTTTCAGCAGATCCACAGGCCACTGCCAATCGACGCCGCGTTGAATAGGTCACTTGGCGCTGTTGCCTGATGCGCGCCCAGGAAGAGTTGCAGAGCGCAAGTCCTCAAAATTAAATTCTAGTTGAAACCATGTGCTCCGGATAACTTTAACCCCATGTCCTGTATCTACAAAAGTTGTAGCATAACTATCACTTAAATTTATTAGAGCTTACTAATAATAATAATATTCAAAGAGTATATTATTGTTTGAAAAAGAAAGCAAGAAATTAGATTATTGTCTATAAAATTAAAAAGAAATTAGAACTTGATCACAAATACATTCCTTTGAATGTGTACAAGTAGGACCGACAAATGGGAAATTTGGCACTAATTCGCAAGAAAAACCCCCTTAAAAAGAATGCATAGAGAACTACCGATCTATTATGTAAGTCATACGACTAATTAAATTTATTTTTGGCTAAAATTCTAAAAATATAGTTTAAACCTGAGTAGTAAGATTCGTTATGGCCTCTCTTGAAGGTAGGTGATATTTGAGTGCTAGAGCCTCCTCGCCTACGACAGCCAATGAGTCATCATTTAACGACTTTGAATACACGATGCATGATAGTAAACAAGACACTTTGAATAGATAAAATGCAATGGAGAATAGAACATAAACGATTCACATAAACAACAAAGAGATAAAAGCTTTTGTTATGGAAAAGTTCCACAAGTGTACTTAAGATAAAGATCTAGGAAGAAAGAAAAAGTACTATATTGAAGTGTTTAATCCCACTCATAGTCATCAACCAAAAGTATACATAGAGGCTAATATCTCGTGGAGAGTCAAAATTCTTATTGCTCAATTAAGGGCTAATTCTCATCAACTCCGTTGTGAAACACGACGTTGGAAAAGGCCAAAGGAAGTGTGGGGGGAAAGAGTATGCAGTTTTTGTTCTTCAGGAAAAGTGGAAACATAAAAACATTTCATTTTAGAATGTGAGGCCTTCATAGACAACAAAGAAAGTTATGCAGATATGTTGGTAGTTAGCTCTTGGGATAATCTATTTAGCGAGGGGTTTGTCGAGAAGCTGGGAGCATTTATTTTGAAGTTTAAAAAAAAAATGGCCGAATACATCAAGTAAATGAAAAAGCAATTTGTCCCATAAGATATCTTTAGCCTCTTAGACATTAAAATAATTTCTTTCTTTCTTTCATTACCACCTAACATGTGGCATAGAAACTCCCTCAACTAAAATGTGTGATCATTGGTTATCCAAACTTTTAATTCAACCCCTCATATTAAGACTAAGACAAAAATATTTACAATATATCCAAAAAAAAATCCAAACTTTTAATTCAAGCCCTCAAATCTGAGACCATACAAATAATTTTGATTTTTAAAGAATTGGAATTTGTGCCACTCAATTCTAACATAAACCACCCCGATTGTTGTAATTATTTATTTTAAATATTTATTCATTTACCTTAAATAATTTTAAATGGTTGTGTGTTATTGTTTCTTTTAAAATATTTTTGGCGAAAGCAAAAGAAAGTGCCAATTTGAGCTCCAGAACATTCCACCAGTATTACGTATACAAGAACGTATAAGATCTTCCCGCCCGCTGGCCATCCATTTCAGTTTTCAACTTATCACCCCGCGCCGAAATAGTAAAGCAAACAAGCCGGCGCTGGAGGGTTGGATCTGCCGATGATTTTCACTATTCCAAGAGTTTGATTTCAAAATGAAAACGCAGAGGGATTTCATTGATGCTGCGAGAGCTATTCTGCGGTGTTTGCAATGAATGTTCAAATTCCTTTTAAGCCCTGAAATGTGTCACTAATTAACATGGCTCCATCAAATGGCTTGAAGCAAACCAATATCAGCTCCTTCTTCAATCCCCGTGGCCAGAGGACATCAGAGGCTTGCCAGCAATCGTCTGCAATCGAAAGGTCTGCAAACATCCCAAACTTCTTCCGCCACGTTTTTGCTTTTAAATTGTGCTGTATATCAGGAGAGTTCAAGTGGGGTTTAATGCACTTCTGTTAGATATGAATTTATTTCACTTTTCTTTACAGGTCGGGGGTTTCAACAGAGCATCTGTCTGATATCGGCTCAGTTCGAGCGAGTGAAGTTTCCGTTACTTATCAAAGACGTAATCCAAAGGGCAGTGAAAAGAGGCGCGTAAACTAGCTTTAATTTTTTCAAATTGGTTCTATTTTTGTTTCTGTAATTTCTCCTTATTTTAATAAGGCTCTGTTATCGTTAGACGTTTAAAACTGGCCGGGGCCTGGGAAAGTCCAGTACAACTGCTTGCATCTCCCGTATAATTTAAAGAGCCAAAAGCTTAAGCCCTCGTTAATAAATACCAATGAGGGCTAATGCCACAAGACGGTCTATTAACCCTGAAGAGCAGGCTGCTTCAGAAAGAGAAAATGAAAATTGTTTGATATCGGGCAGTTATCACGGAGTGAAAGTTGACAATAAAGGTCCGTTGGTTTTTGGTTGGTGGTAAAGCGGGGATGTTTCATATCCCACCAAAGTTCCAATCCTTCATTGAAACTGTTCAATTTTGTTATGTTCTCTCATGTGCAAGAAGGCTGTTTCTCATAGTTGGGGTGAGGTGTAAGTTCTGGACGAATTGGGTAGAATAGATACCTAGATACCTTTGCCCATGGCTTCTCAGCTGAAATGATTCTTTCAAGTGCTGCAAGCCAGCTACATTCCATTGTGATACTATTACCAGAACATGATCTGGGATTCTCTCGAGTGGTGTTGTAAGCTAATTACATTTCATTTATATTCACAAATTAGGTAAAGGGTTTCTTTCTAGTGTTGTTAGCCTGCTGCATTGCATTATAATGCTACTGCCAGAGTGGGGACGGGCACACTTGCTGCAGCTATAATAGATAAGCATCTTGTCAAAAACGTTTGAAAACAAATAAATGAGACCATGATTGTGAAAATAAACCGTCCCCTAAAAAACTGTGAATAATTGTCACATCAGAAAACAACTGTTAATCAAAACAAAGTTCAATAATCCAGGAATCTATTATGAGAATAGCGAAAAAAAACATTGTAACCATACATACGTTACAGAAATCTGAAAATTATATGAGACCGACTCTGAATACTGATAATCCCATATCGATTGAATTAATATTATTAATCTTTAAATAATCTGTACTTCTTTCTAGCACCATTTTTTGTACAGGCAAGAGTTGAGACTATATTTTGGCAAATTTGTTAGTGCAGTGAAGATAAAATAGGTGCGGCTACAAGTGCTACTTCCAAGGAGGATGAAGTTGTCACGAATGGAAGCTCTGCAAGGGATGCGAAACCACACGAGCCTACAGAGTCTGGATTAATTGTTATGCAATCTAGACCTGCTGTTCATTCAGAGAGCTCAACAACGCAAGTTCAGCCAGAGAAGATACCAGGTCGAAAGAGAGTATTTGGTCAGTACTTCCTGGAATTGGGCCAATCAGATTTCTACCTATCTAAATGTACTGTTTGCGGGCTTCGGTATTCCAGGGGAGATGAAGAGGATGAGAAGACTCATAAGTCTTTTCATAGAAGCCATCTTCAGGGAATCCATTTCAAGGTATTTAACTTTTTTTTGGAAGGGGACTAAACTCCACCTTCAATTAAATGAATATAAATGTTTTAGATGGCCCACTGTCCCGACTTTCAGTTGTATAAGATGTAGGAATGTCTAAAAGCTTTGGTCTTTTCTAGCTGTCCATTGATTTTTTTTTTTGGTTTCGGTGGTTAATATTTTTCACACCTGTGCCTGTTTTTCTCTTTCTCAATATTGTCGTCAAAGGTCTTAAATAGAAAACATAAAAAGAAAGAGTGATAAATTTGATGCTCTGGACGTCAATCTATATGATGTCATATGCTGTGAATCAAGTTTTGTGTGTGAATGATGCAAGTTTAGGTAATCATAAATAAAGACAATCAACCCATGTTATATAATGGTGGAAAAAGTCGCGATAAAATCGGCAAAGTCTGATTTTTTGGGCTAGTTATTTTTATCGGCCAATTTTTTGGTGATTTTTTGGAAAACGAAAAAGTTGTGATTTAATCGGGAGTTGATCGAAAAAATTGCGAGGCTCGCCCAGGCTGTAGATAAGTGAGGGAAAAGGCTGAAAAATCACTCATTTTTCACTTTTCTTTCTATCATTCGCCCTTGTGGAGAGAGGAGGTGTTTGCCATTGCCCAAGAGGAGGAGATTTACTAGTTTTGTGGTGTGGATTTGGAGATTTTCCACTGTTCAACGTTGGAGATTCAAGGTGCCAATTTGCTGCTAACAAGTATGTATTTTAATTTCTCTCTTAGTCTTTGTTACACAAATGGCTTCTTAAATCTTTTTATTAGTTTGTTTTTAGCTTATTTTTGCTTCGAAATTTAAATCAAAACATTGTTTAGAATCTAGATTGAATCAAAACTTCAAAATGTTTAAATTGTTTACAAGTTTCAACTTTCAAGAACAAAAAATTCAAACCCTTGTTTAGTGAATTTGAGTGTGTCAAGTGAGTGAGAAGAGGCATTTAAAATTTAAAATCAACAATTACATTTGTGTTTGCTTTTTATGTGATGGGCATTTTTTTTGTGCGTGCCCTAGGTTCAAATTCAAGTTCAAAGTTTCAAACAAAATGTATGAATTTGGACTCTATGTGGGAATATGGTGAACCTGAATCTATAATTGAATCTTGGGGGGTCAATAGAATGTATTTGATTTGCAAATTGTGTGGCAAGCGTATGTCAGGGGGTGTCAACAGATTAAAATTCTATCTAGGGCAAATTCTGGCAACTCTAAAAATCATCTGGCAGGCCATTAAATCATTGATGGATAAAAAGGAGGGCAAAGACACCAAGCAACGGTAAAAAGCCAACTTGTAGTGGCCTCAAGAGTGGCGGGAAGTGAGAGTGGTTCTTCAACATCACATTCCACACCCACATGTCCGAACCCCTCAGCTTTCTCATCCTTTTTTGTTCCTAGAACCACACCTGGTGCACAACCTGGCATCAAATCGACACTTAAAAAAACGGAAAAGGTAGAAGCTGAGAGGTTGGTCAGTAAGTATCTTTTATGGAGTGATGTTTCTTTCAACATTGCCAAGACCAATCCATTCTACCAACCTATGAAATCTGTTGATGCATTGCACACATTAAAGATGCACGTTTATTATGTGAATTGTTGGACATATTCATTCAAGAAGTAGGTCCACAAATTGTTGCCCAAGTCACATAACGGACAACGTTGCAAATTATGTTGCTGTTGGTAGGTTGCTTATGGAGAGGTATCCTAACTTATTTTGGACACCTTGTGTTGCTCATTGTATTGATTTGATGTTGGAGGATATAGGTAAGATTCCTCTTGTGATGGATATTGTTGAATCATTCAGGAGCATAACAAAATTTATATATAATCATGCATTTGTGCTTGGCTTGATGAGAAGACTCACCAACAACAAAGAGTTGGTGCGTCTTGCCATTACACACATCATATGAACACACCGGATGCACAGTCATATCAGATGGTTGGATTGACCAGAAGGGTAGGACCCTTCTTAACTTCTTGGTTAGTTGTCCCAAGGGGACAATGTTTATGAAACATGTTGATGCATCTGCACACATTAAAGATGCACGTTTATTATGTGAATTGTTGGACATCTTCATTCAAGAAGTAGGTCCACAAATTGTTGTCCAAGTCATAACGGACAACGCTGCAAATTATGTCGCTGCTGGTAGGTTGCTTATGGAGAGGTATCCTAACTTGTTTTGGACACTTTGTGTTGCTCATTGTATTGACTTGATGTTGGAGGATATAGGTAAGATTCCTCTTGTGATGGATATTGTTGAATCATCTAGGAGCATAACAAAATTTACATATAATCACGCATCTATGCTTAGCTTGATGACAAGATTCACCAACAACAAAGAGTTGGTGCGTCCTGCCATTACACGATTTGCCACTACTTTCATACCTCTTCAGTCTCTATTGAATTCTATGTGGGATGTGAAGAACATGTTTCTTTCAGAAGATTGGCGTGCTTTATTTATTAGTCGCAAACCAGAGGGAGAGGGCATATGCATACTAGTTTCAAATGATCAGAGCTTTTGGGCAGGAGTAGAGGAGGTGTGTGCCATTTTAGAACCTTTGGTAAGGGTTCTTTAGTTGGTTGATGGAGGCAATGTGCTACTTGTATGAGGTCATGGATAGGGCCAAAGAAGCCATTCGTGCTTATTATGAAGATAAGGGAGACAAGAGGTTAGAGAAACAATAGGTCGTATGGAGAGTGATTAATGAGCGATGGAACAATACCCTCCATCGCCCCATTCATGTTGCAGGTATCTACTTCAACCTCACATTTTCTTACTCTTGTGGTTTCAAATTTAATGTCGAGGTGATGGATGGATTCCTCACTTGTGTTGAGAGGATGGTGGCATCTAAGTAAGAACATGAAAAAACTTCTAAATAAATGGAGATATATAAGATGGTAGGTGGCACATTTGGTTTTACCATGGCTATCAAGAATAGGATCACCAAAATGCTAAGTAAGCTTTAGTTTGTTTCAACTTTCAAATTTCATAAATCATTGTCTCTTCATAATTTGCTTCAAGTTTAGAATATTAATGTTTTAACTTTTTTATTTTTTATTTTTATTTTATGTTTCTCATGTTTCTTTTAACTTGTAGATGCTTGGTGGACAAGCTATGGTGGCAGAGTACTCCATCTCCAAAAGCTTGCCATTCGAGTGCTCAGCCAAACATGTAGTTCCTATGGGTGTGAGCGCAATAGGAGTGTATTTGACAAAATACACAACAAAAAGCGCAACAGGTAAAAAAATTTCAAATTAAATTTTTGAATTCATTTTATTATTTTTAATATTTAAAGTACTATTTTACAATCTATGACCCTAATACAGATTGGAGCCTGAACGCCTCAATGACATGGTCTATGTTTACTACAATCTTCGATTGTGGGTGAGACAACTTAAAAAAACTCCTGATGTGGAAGCCATCTCTTAAAAAGTTAAGCCCTTTCTAGTAGCTCATATGTTCACAAATCCATCTCTTTGATCTCATACTTGAGATCTGAACTGCATATGATAATCAAATTTGACTTAATATTCAACACTCGATAGCCCCATTTACAAAAATCGAAAAGATCATAGTAAGATAAAAAACAACACCACAGATTTAAACTACATAATGATGAGAGCTTCACCAATTACAGATTCAAAATTTTAAAAGTTTGAGAGAAATACAAAATTCCATCCATAAATTACTTCTCAGTCAGCTGAGAAAGGATGCCTTTGAGCCCTTGCCTGGACAAAGATTCTGCCTCTTCATTCTGTTGCCTAAAGATATGCGTGAATGGAATTTGTTGAAAAAGGTTTGCAATATCTTTTAAATGATGACCCAGATTTTGTAGATCCACACTTTGGGCTAAAATTTCCCCTTTCATCCACTTGATTATGAGCTCAAAGTTGCCATAGACTTGCAACTTATCAATGCCATTTTTCTAAGGCAACTATCATGAGTAGAAATAATGCCTTTAACTCACCTCAATTATTTGATCCAGGGTCTAGGAATGAGCTTCCAAGTTCCAGTATGGTGATGAGTATGAAAAAAAAAATAGAACCCGCTGCATAGACTTGTTCATTTGCCTAAGTTGCACCATCGAAAAATCCCTATGGGAGGGATTTATCAATTTCAAGGGTGTTTAAATGTCTTGCCTTATATATTTGGAATTGACTTTAGACTTGCAAATTGTCAAAATTGCTTGAGCAAATACTTGGAAGTTGGGGATATATCTATCTTCAAAAATATAATCGTTCCTTGCAAGCAAGATTATACACGTAACCAATAAGGGGACTACTCAATACTATTTGAACTCATGCCTTTCAAACCAATCCTTCAAGTTTTCCAATATGGGTGCCTTTGTCCACAAATTTTGGAGTCCCAAAGACATGCCAACTTCCAACCATACTTGTGTAGTAAAGGATCAAGAACAAAATAAGTGAATGTTGGTCTCAATACTCTCTTTGCAAAGGATGTACCACCTTGGCCCATTATGTTTTCTCTTTTGAAGTTTGCCCCACGTTAGAACTTGATTATTTAGAGCTAGCCACATTAGTAGGATTGATTTGGCGAGAGCATTTACCTTCCATTTTTTAGTCCACCACCAATCTTTGGATAAAGTTGAAGGATCTTGTATGGATTTAAAACCCAGTTTAACTCTATATTCACCACCTTCACAATTCTAGGCCCATGCTAACTCATCCCTGGCTTTAATTAGTTTGATATTAGCTCACTTCAGTTCATTAGTGAAAGTTTTCCAATGTTGTGCATGTTGACCTTCTAAGCCACTGTCTTGAGTTGAGAGCCAACCTTGGTACCAAATAGATGTTTCTTCCATCTTGGCAATTTTGTTTAAGGTACACAATTCTCTTCTTTGGATATGCAAGATTATATTAGGAAATAAAAGATATAGGGACTTGTCTAAATATCACATCAATACAACTTGAACTTGACTAATGTTCTCCACATGCCATGTCAAGTGATTATGTAAGATTGGAAATGCAAGAGTAAGCAACTTCCAATGGTTAGATGCTTGATGTATAGACTTCCTTTTTGATCGAATCTAATCCAAGGTTTCGTTGGGTGTAATATATTTGTGATGAATGATACGACTCCACAAACTGCTTTTAGTGAAGACCTGTCATACCAACCTTGCAGTGAGAGATTGACCAAAGAGCAACAAGTCTTTTAGACCCCATTTTTGGAAATACTGAGAGGGGGGAGAATCAACATTGCCTTAATTTTTCACAATTGGTTAGTTTATTTCCTTAAACATTTAGAGCATAAACCAAAACAATATCACATCAATGACAAAATACAAAATATGTTGTCCAAACAAGCTTTGTTATGTATGGTTACATACACATTTACCAGTTGAACTGGAAGGGAGTACACGACTCCCCAAGGGTTTTACCAACAAAGCTGGAAGGAAGCAAATGCTCCCTGAATGTGTTTAGGTTCTTGTACCAGAGATAATGGCCCAACTAAAATCAAGTTGCATCCTTTACTGCTGCACTTCACCGCCACTGCTGTCCACTACTGCCACCACTTTTGCCACTGCTGCCCATTGATGCTCACTGCTTGTCTACTCTCACTACCATTGTTGCCACTAACTCTGTCCACCCTTTGCTGAAACTGCTGTTGCTACTGCTGCCACTCACAGTCATTAGTATCCAATTTGTTTGCTCTCAACACTCTCACTGTTCAAACATCATTGTCAAAGAGACACTATCATAAACATTTGTCATCACTATCATCGTAACTGTCAAGTCACAATCATCACTGTCATCACAACATCATCACCATCACAATCATTACTGTTATCATTGCTGCCAAGTCACAATCATCATAGCTGTCAAGTCACATCATCATCATCATTGTCACAATCATATGGAACCCTGTCACTAGCACTTCACTGTCACTGTCATAGTACAAGAATCACTGTCACATGTCACTGTCATACTAGGTCAAGGCTCACTGTTATGTCGTTAATGTCATATAGACCACTGACTCACCAAGCATCATTATCACTGTAATGACCATACAAGATTACTGCCATATAAATCATATGTGGATCTTTGTTATACAATGAAGTCGATGTTGACAAGAACACTACCACTGTTGAGGTTACTATGAGGTTACAGGGTCATGTCAAGGGTACCATCATACATCAAAGGTCACTGTTATACATCATAAGCGATTGCTGTTATTATACTGCCAAGTCACTGTCATATATGCCAAGGTTACTGCTCTATGTGTTATATCAAGATCACTGTCACAAGCACAAGAATTCTGGCCCAAGCATCACACACAAAACACTGTCATATAACACTGTCATAGAGATACTGTCAGAGAGGCATTGATACTGTCATACTAGGTAACTTTGTAAAGGTACAAGATGAAATATATTCTACTGAAACTATGTTTGGTAGGACTAGACTTCTTTAATGACAACAAACTGTTGATCAGCGAGCAACTCTTATTTGAAGACCGTAACCCTACTTCAGATAAAGATTTCTCTCCAATTCAAAAACCAGTCCCTACTCTCACATACACCTTTGCTCAACATATTATAGAATAATTCCAGCTATGTATATGCTGTCAGCCAAGCAAAGATTAGCCCCTGCATAAACAAGAGAACATCTACCCCACTCTACAAGCAACATATTTCATCATCACTCCAAACTCCACATTGTATAACCTCTGTTCTCTCAATACATTATTGTCTCGTTGTCAACTAGGTCAACATGCTCATTATCTTATTGACACAAGCTCATTATCTTACTGTCAACATGCTTGTTGTCTTATTGCAATCATGCAACAAGTTTACTCCCATCAGGGTCACTGTCTTTCTATCACATAGATCGTTGTCTCATTGTCAACACTGTCTTTCTTCAAGGTCACTGCAATTGGTTCACTATCAAATAGATTCATCTCAATGGTTATACTCAACAAAATTTAGAACCCTAATGGCAACAATCTTGCATACATCAACTTTCAACAATGAAACTCTATAATAAGCCTACTGTAGTCTGTGATGCAATGCCTCTGTCTACATTATTGCTTGTACATCAACATTTATACCAATGATGACATACATACTGGCAACTTAGTCTTCTACTTCAGATTTTACATTATCCTTTAATACTTATGCTGTTAAGGGCAACTATCAACTAGTCTTCTTGTGAGTATCTTGATTTAATTGGGAACTTGGTTTAAGAGTTCATGGCCTCAGGTCTGCAAACCATTGTTCTACAATTTGGTGCTGCTGCTTCAAATGGATTGCTAGGGTTTTTGTCTTCAAGAATTCATCGCACAAGATTATTCTATTTTATGCATACAAGAAATTTTGAATGTGATATTTAATGATATCTTATGGAAGGAGTTAATCTTTTTGCATTAAGTTTGTAATGGAATTTCATCAAACAATGCCAAAATAAAACTTACTGCAAATTGAGTTTACAGTCGAGCATTCACAAACTTATTTTGTTGTAGGAAATATGAATATTAGAGGCGAATGTGCCCTTGAGTGATTTGATACAAGCATGTACAAATGTATAAAATTGTATGCCAAGAGGACTGTAATTAGGCTACCGTAGGGAGAAAATATAATCAGATGCCTAGGCCGAAACTTCAACATTTGTAACTTCGATGAAATGACATGCCACTGAAATTTCAATTATAGATCAAACATGAAATGATCTTTATCACTGGATCTGATGAGCCATAGAGCAATGTGGGTTAGGCCAAATTTGGCCCCAAAGCAAAAACTAGCAGACCAATTGTAGCCTTAGTTTTGTGCAAGGAATAATGTTCAAACCTCTCCAAGAAGGGTCGAATGGTCTCAGTGTCTTGTAAACAAACTTCTTTGCTGCATTGTAACAAAAGAACCATAGAAAACAAAAGCAAATAGCCCAACGTAACCCAAACAAAAAAATGAGCCCAGAAAAAACCTTCAACCCTTCTGACTGCAATTGAAGGAGCGAACTGGACTTCAAAGAGGAAGCTCAATCGATCAATACTATTTAGGATCAATATATCTTCATTTATATAGATTGAGTAGCCAACTTCCACCTTTAGGAGGGAAATATTTAATTTGAAATTTAAAAGTTCCTTCTCATAAATTTGATTTTATCTTTCAATGTTCTCTCTAATGTTTTGGAACACCATATATTTAACTTGAGTTTTCTTTTGGCACTAATCATTAAACCTAAGTTGCACGAAACGGGGAAACGCGGAAGCGAAACGAAACGGGGAAGCGAAACGAAACGCGACCTC